>RPOG01002625.1:8243-66267 GCA_008086565.1 Thalassoma bifasciatum | reverse complement strand
GTGTGTGTGTGTGTGTGTGTGTGTGTGTGTGTGTGTGTGTGTGTGTGGTGGGGGGGTGTATTTACATAAAGATAAAAACATACAGAATAATGTTTCAAATGTTAAAACTCAGTCACGTTCAAAGGATTTCAACTCCAAGGATAACAAACAGTTTCTGGCCTTTTTTTTTTCTTCTCTCACATTTTTACTCACTGTGATCTTATTTTCCTCTACAACACAGCAAAAACTGAAATCTAAGCAAGTCATTGTGTCCTATTTGTAGTAAAAATGTCTTATTTTTCCTCATCTCATCTCATCTGGAAAATTTGAAAATCCACCAATTTTGTCAATGCTGTCAATTTTGTCAGGTTTTTGATCAAACAAATGATTTGTAAATGCCAGTCATTTAGAAAGTTGGGTTTCTTCTGCTGGTGTAAAGTGGACCCTGTTTTGGTAAAGGTTGGGAAACACTGATGTAGAGACTGATATTTCTTGTCACTCTTCTTTGCAAAATAGCTGTAGTTCAGTCAGGTTGGGTGGCGAGTATCCCCAGCTAATATTTGTATGTGGGGCCCATCTGGGTTATCCATGGGCTTAAAAGTGGGGTCCACGCAGGATTGTCCACAGGTTCCACGATAACTGAAAACTCCACATTGAACTTTAAGCTGGGACTGGGATGGGTCTTACACGTGTTGCCCAGCTGGGCCCCTCCCAACACCCAGTGTAATCCCAGGTGAGACACCAGATGGGGCCTTTATGGGACCTAGAGACAATCCCATGTGGGCCCCACTTTTTAGCCCATGTATAACTGTTATGACCTGCCTGGTGAAGATGAGGGGAAGCAACATAAAAATCCTAGTAACATTTCACAAGGATTCAAGGATTCAAGGAGTTTTATAGTCATTCAACCCATGTAAAACATGGGTGGGACGAAATTAGGTTACCCTGGTCCCGGAGCAAGCCCAATCATAGAAATGAGAATAATAAATATATACAAATATACAATAAAAAAGAGAATAAAAGAAGAACATAATCAACTAGCGTTTTTAACAAATAGACAGAATAAAATAATAAACTATGCAAAAATTGCAGTGTTCATTTGTCGTAAGTTACATAAGTTATTTGTGGAAAACGAACTTAAGAAGAAGCAAATTACGGAATTTGAGGCTGCAAGCAAACAAAAAAAAAAGACTTTTTTTGTTACTTAAAACAAACATGGGAGTTAACAAAAAGACACTCTAAAGAGAGCAAAAACTTCTTACAGATAAGCTCAAAATAAATGAAGCTCACCTTTAATGGAAAAACAAAGAAAGGAATGAACAGTTTTAAGGGGGATACAAAGTAACACCTCACTAAACGCATGTCGGCCTCCAAACGATAGGTTCTAATCAAAGTGTCCGCCCCAAAGTATGAGTGAGACACTACAAACAAAGCTTCACTTTTGTCCCTCAGCTACCAGAACACAGTATTTAACCTGATGTTAGTTCAGTCTAATAATAAAGACAGGAAATAACGGTAATGGGTTTTATCTGATCATGTGACCATCTTGTACCTGTCTGAACCTTTGTGAAACCCAATCTTGTTGGGTTTATGTCTTAATAAAAATGATCTCATACTAGAAAGACTCATGTTGATTTTATCCTTTTTCACAGAGAAACATCTGTAATTAGGTAAAAATGAGTAAATATGATTCCATAATGCCAATGACAGCACAAAATCGTTTTGTTTTGTTTTTTCAGTGTGGTTAGACACCTTTTTCCATTATGTATATTTTACTTTCTCTGTATACCAGCAGTTACTAATGTTGAAAACTTTAAGAGTGGGAACAGGAAATCAAATGGAAACAGCAGTGACACCAGTCTGAGCCAAACCTCAGGCATTTTTTGACATCAAATCACTGCTGAGGTTTGTATATGAATAAGGACTCATGCTATCATTTTGATCTCTTTCATGATGCAATAGCAATACGTTCAAACCTTCGACACAAAACTTCCACTCAAAAACCCTCTGTGCTCTTTTCAGTGCTGAAAAACATTTTATGCCATGAACAGAATATCAGTGTAAATGATGTGATAGAAAGTGTTGTGTTTTGACACAGAGTCTCTGTGCTCACTCCAAAGGCTAAAAAGTCTTCCAGAAACATGTCCCTGGTGGCTCCAGTGTTGCCGCAAAAAGGAAAAGTGTGGATTTGACAGTTTCATGCCTCCAAGAAAAACATTTTCATTGCATGGTATATTGTGGAGGATAACATTTGAAATTTGTCATTTTTCAGAAACATGGAAAATACTATGGTGAAAACTTTGTGATCAACACAAAAACAAAAGCAAGGGATGAAAATCTCAGAACCAATCACCTGTGAGAAGCAGTTAATGAAAAGCTAAATGTGGATTTCTTTGCTGGTTTTCCTGCCAGAAAGATTTAGTCTCTACCAGGGCTAACTAATTAACTATCTATCTATCTATCTATCTATCTATCTATCTATCTATCTATCTATCTATCTATCTATCTATCTATCTAACCCTGTTGTGCCATAGCAGCGCTCCAGAAAGTGAAGCTCTATTGTTCTTTTAGAGAATCCCTGTTTTCTGATTCAAACTGCTGGTTCAGTCTGGTTAGAAACACTGTCTGCTCTCTCAGAGTTTTTGCTCATTGTTTTATTGCTCTACTGCTGGGCTATTAAAATTCATTGACTTTATTTTCCATGCTAAAGAGCCCTTTGATAATCTACATTTTGGAGCAATCACACACAGAGAAACCAATGCTGCTTTCAACAATGTTATTTAGATTGTGTCATTGTAGATTATTAAATGTGTACACAGAGTCAGAGCTTTTGTCCAACAGCTGTTCAGTGTGGCCAGAAATCCAGCGATCCAGATGTGGAGAGAGGATGAGACGCTTTTCTACTGACTGAGGTATAGAATAAGTTTATTCTCTTTGCAAAGCTAACATAGTGAGCAAATTATGGTAATACCAGCAACAAAACAAAACCTTTGTGAAGACTTCAGAACTAAAGTAAGGTCACAGCACTTCAGTTATTGTGGCTTCACAAACTCAGATGCACAGACACATCAGCTGATGCTTGACGAACAGGGCTAGGGCTCAATAAAGCTGATCTGTCTCATAGTAGCTTTTAGGTTTACAGATATCTAAATACGTTATACGTATCCAGTCAAATATGGACATCTTTTCTTTTTATTAGAACATAGGACTGGCTGTGTGCTTTAGACTGGGCGCAGTGGGGCAGTGCAGCAACCATTTTGTTCTTCTGAGTTCAACAACACTTGTGTCTTCACGTTCTTTCATGTATGAGCAAACTTTTTTTTCTGATGTGTAATTCATATTCACACTGATTACAAGCTAATAGATCACAGGTGAGGATGGTTACCTTTAGTAGACATTCAAACACATTTGTGTTCACTTTTTATACATTTATCAGGCCAAACCCACCAGAGTTGTGTAAACTTCTTAACAGGGTCATTTTTGAAGTTTTTGTTGTCATTATGATTTAAAAAGAGTACACTAATTAAAACTTTTAGGCACAACTGTGTGTCCTTGTGTTTGAGTCTGAGGTTTAAACTAAGTCCTGTACTGTCGTTTTCACTACAGAGACACAGAAGACTGCTGGGTTTCCGTTGCACACAACTCAGTTTGTCGTGCTGACAAATTCGTTTCACATGTGAACTAGAAACATATATTTAAATTTTTCAGCCTATGTGCCCTCAGGGGATTCTTACCATGCCTCTGCCTGTTAGGGATGGGAAGTTTGGCTCTTTTCAGAGAGCTGGCTCTTTTGGCTCCCTAAGGGCTCCTAATTTTGCTTTATTTGCAGCCTCATATTTAGTCTAGAATGGCAAGTATGAATGATTGTGTGATTTTTTTACACAAACACACAAAAAAAAAAAAAGCAAAGAAATTGAGCAAAAGATTCTGATCCAGATTCGGCTTGTTTTCAGGTGTCACTCTTATTTACGTATTTTCTCTGTCCTCCCCACTGCCATCCACTGTCTCAATCACTGAGTGAGACGTTGCAGGGTCAAAACTTAGTGGCTGACAGCAACACAGGAACATTATGTCTATTTCATTATGTCATCTCTGATTCTGATTCTGAAAGAGCGGAACTTAATAGAAACTTGCCATTCAGTTTCAAATGCCCTTTCATTTGATTATTAATTGAGAGTAGACAATAGATTTCTTCCATATTAGGGAAAAATCTGTATACTTTCAAATAAAAATGAAACAGTTATTTGCAAGGTTTTAGTTTGTTCTAGTTTATTTAACGTTTATGTGTTAAGGGAAAAGAGGTGTTCTAAGGTGTTAAGCTTGTGTGCTAACACTCTCTGATTAAATGACTCAGTGAATAAAATGACTCAAAACATCCAATTTACTTTAGTGAGTGACTCATTTAAACCTGATGCAGTACAAAGAATCAAGTTGATCATAACTAATTTGCTCCAAACCATTGGTAAAAATCAATGGACGCCATGACAGTAGGCTCTAACTGAGGTCTCCATAAAAACTGCTCTCCCTGGTGATTGGCTGGTCAAAAACCATGTCTCTTACCGCATTCCAGATGAAAGGTCATAAAACTTAGGGGGAAAAAATACACTTATTAGAAATGTTTCTCACATCCTTAGGCTGCGGTGACATGGATATGTTATTTTGCTGCATTGTGAGAAGGAAAAGAGAGTGATTGTTGTGCACAAAGGACTTGAATTGATGGATGTTTCTGATGAGGACTGACAAATGGAGGAACATACTTGTCATAGCACATAACTCATCATAGCGCTGAAACTACATTGTTAAAAAATAATGAATGATTTACTGTTAGATTGGTCTTCTTTCTGTACTTGTGTTGCTCGATCTTAGTGCTGCTTTTGATACGATTGATCATCAGATCCTTCTGCAGAGGTTAGAGGAACTACTTGGCTTTCATCTTGTATTTGCTTCCTCTTGGTAGTATTATGAGGGAACACTCCATAAACTTTCATTGTTATGCAGATGATACTCAGCTGTACCTTTCTATGAAGCCAGGAGAAACTAGCCAGTTAGCTAAACTTGAATTGTGTTTGAAAGATGTCAGGGCCTGGATGAGTAGAAATTTCTTACTGTTGAACTCGGAGAAAACTGAAGTTATTGTTGTTGGACCTAAACAGCTTAGAGAGGCTCTTTCTGATCAGTTAGGTACTTTAGAAAGCATCAGTGTTGGATCTAGCAGTACAGTTAGGAATCTTGGGGTTCTTTTTGATCAGGATTTGTCTTTTAACTCGCATATTCAGCAGACCACGAGAACAGCATATTTTCATCTTCGTAACATTAGGAAAATCAGACACTTCTTGTCTCAGAGCGACGCGGAGAAACTAGTCCATGCTTTGGTCTCCTCTAGGTTAGATTACTGTAACTCTCTTTTATCAGGCTGCTCTAAAAACTCTATTAGGACCCTTCAGTTAGTTCAGAATGCTGCAGCTCGGGTATTGACTGGAACCAGGAGGAGGGAATACATTTCTCCAGTATTGGCCTCTCTACACTGGTTACCTGTAAAATCTAGAATAGAATTTAAAATTCTCCTCCTGACCTATAAAGCCCTAAATAACATTGGGCCGTCCTATCTTTGACAGCTTATAGTTCCATATTACCCGTCTAGATCACTGTGCTCTCAGCATGCAGGCCTGCTGACTGTGCCTGTGGTCTCTAAAAGTGGTATGGGAGGTCGAGCCTTTAGTTATCAGGCTCCTCTTCTTTGGAGTAACTTACCAGTCGAGGTCCGGGGGGCGGACACCCTCTCGATTTTTAGTAGCAGACTTAAAACTTTCCTTTTTGATAAAGCTTATAGTTAGAGCCGGATCAGGCCTGAACCAGCTCTTAGTTAGTTATGCTGCTATAGGTCCAGACTGTTGGGGGGAAACTGACACACTAGGCTTCTGTTTCCCTTTCTCCTCTATCTGTCAGTCTAACTTTTATCTTAATGCACCTTTATAGTTATTAACCATGATCCTCTAGGAGTCTTTGAGCTTGTTTGTAGGTTAATCTGGATTGTTGCTGTGGATCTACCAGCTGATGTGGGACGACCTGACTCCAGCTGCTGTGGTTTTGACAGTTTTCCATTATTTTTGTCTCTCTTTGTCTGTATTTCCTCTGTCTCCCCTGTTTGTGTGGGTCTGGTTCTGTCAGAGGTTTCTGCCCATTGGAGGGAAGTTTGTCATTGCCGTTGTAACTTGCTAAATGCTGCAAAGTGGGTTAAGATAAGATTCCTTATATTGTCTTGGTGTTGGACCTCTGTTAATAAAATGAAATAAAACAATAAAAAATTGACATAAACAGGTATTGACCTCTTAATGTTTTGGAAATGTTAATGCTTTGTCTTGAGATAATGTTAAATATGATTCCGCGCTATATAAATAAAGATTGATTGATTGATTGACTTACCATGCATCACAGGAGCTTCCTGTCCTCAAAGGCCCCCGTACTATCATCAATAAATGAGGTGAGCAATCTGGAAAATTGTAAACCAAATTCTGGCCACTAGATGTTTCTTCTGTATACAGCAAACTCTATACCTACAAGTTCTGCCATGATCACAGGAAAAAGAAAGTTTCCCAAAAAGGTATGATCAGATACACTCATTAAGCATCCTTTGTTTTGAAAGACTAATGAAGTATGTTCTGGTGCTGTAAAAAGCACACAAAGAACTCATAATACCCGACCCTGTCTTCTATCTCTGCTTCTTCTTCATCACCTTCATCACAGGACAGCTGAAAAAGAAAGGCTCCATCATATACTCACTCCTGTTAAAACTGTCAGAGATGATCTGGAGAAACTCAGAGCTTTTAGAGCACCAAACTAGGTGGTATGTTGATTTCATACTGTGATGAAACAGTGCATAAGTCGCCCTGTATCCCCCATGGTGTTGATTGCAGGAAAACAGAGAGCAGAGCTGACAAATCTCTCTCCTTTTTCATTCTTACTCTTTCACAAATTGACTGTCAACAGTTCCTCAAGGACTTGAATTTCATGACACTTCAGAGTGAGTCATCCAAAGCTGAGACACAGAGAGGAAGTGTTGACGTTTATCCTGAGATTCTCAGAGCAGGTGAAACAATGACGGAAGAACATTGTAAATGAAAGTTAGAGTGAGGACACCAGAGCCTCAGACGAGCTCACAGACATGGCTACTGGACTGTTCAGTGAAGTTTTTTTCTGTCTTTTTTCTTGGAGTTGGCTGAAGCCCTCCCTGGAGCGCAGCGCTGCAGTCTCCTCCTCTGTGGATGCCTTCAAGGTGCAGAAGATAAGAAAAATTGGAAAATGGCACTGGGGGAAAGCTGAGCTATCCTCTTCTGAGAAAGCAGACATGCTCTCTCTGAAGTATTCGTCAGGAAGACTGTTTTTCTGAAATACTTCTGTTTTCTGCTCTTGGTGATACCCAGAAAACTTTTGATAATAAATCTACCATAAGTTTTAAACACATACTGTATTTGTTCTTTGAAATCTGTTTCTAAGTGAGATTTAAATCACAAATTCTTAAATACTTTAGTTAAATATCATGTTGAGCTTACAAATAACTACCATGCTTTTTCAACAGCTGAAAGTGTGATGTCTCAGTGCTCCAAAGGTTGCTGAAATATGGACAAAAACCAGCCTCTCGAGACATTTGCAATGTTGCAATCGCAACAATTACAGCCAATGTTGGCAACTTCTCAGTAAGGACAGTAGCTATTGGCTGTCCCAAAAGTTGCTAGAAGTCACTGATTGACGCCATCACTTAATTTGTATAATTGAGTATTGACATGTAATTGTAAGGCACGCTGTAGGAGAAAGGAATAATGAAGAGACAAAACCTGCATAAAAACATCCTAAATGTTTAGAACTACAAATACCCTTTATTGGATTCATTTGGCACTATCATTCTAAAATAAAAAGTCATAACTTTGAGATAAAAGTTGAAACTTTTGAAAGGTTTGCTCTGTGAAATACTCCCTATGTGCAGTTACAGTGAAAATACAATTAAAGGAAAATTAAATAAATATTTAATAGAAATTTAATAGAAAACTTAATACAGTTTGATTTTCATTGGATCAAGTTGCCTTTGATTTCAAGTAAATTGTATTTCTTTAAAACCAGAACTTGTTTTGCTATTTTTGCTCATTTCCATTATTTTATTGCAACAAAACACCTCATTGAAAATGAGATATTTCAGTCCACCACCACCCCCACCCCCCCCCCCCCACCCCACTCACACACACACACACACACAAAAGTCTGCTAAATCCTGGAGGGACTGAAAAATGGAGATGATTGAAATCTGAACAATGAAATGTTGGACAAATTCTTTTTTTGAGTCCTTCAAGAAATAAGGTCAGTAGACCCAAATCATTCCAGTCTTTTGAGTCACTTTTCATGTTAAAGACACTTCACCACATATTGCACTGTTTTCTTTCTGCCTATATTTTCTTTTCCAAACTCCCAGCTGTGCAGAAAGCTCGATTCTGATTCGTAACCCCTTGACAACCCCAATATGACAGTTATTAACTTTCTCTTACATGAGCAACGCCAGAGGCAAGCCGTGTCAAATCAATCTGCAGAAAACAGTCCCAGCACATTTGGCTCCTGTTAGTTGACACCATCGACCACAAGTTGAGATAGAAGTTTGTTTCTACCTGCATCTCGTTAGTAAACTGTTGCTAAAGCATAACTTTTGATGATTGTTCAAACTAGACACTGTCCAGCAGTCCTACTCTTAATGAACAGCCTTACTTTTTTTTTTTTTTAAATAAAACCCTGCTCTGTTTAAATACAGGATAACCCCTTTTAATAAGTTTGAAATGGTATTTCACTGCATTATTGCTTCAAGGATAGAAAACAGTAACTACTTTGTTCTTTTTGCATTGCATCATGGGAACAAGTAGGTCAGAGCCAGGGCCGCCCCTTGCCAAATAGGGGCCCTAAGCAGTATTTTATTTTAAAGACCCCCCAAGTCCCCCCATTAAAAAAGTCAACGTAAATACAGGCCTCATTAAGGTGAGAATGCAATTAATGCAAATATGACCACAACAAATTGTAATTATATGAATTATGATTTGATTCAATGAAATTCTGTGTATATATTTTCACATGATAATTTTTACATTTTGCACTTAGGTCCTTTATTCTTCCGCTGCTGTTTGCTACTGTAACACTTGAAACTTCTCCACTGTGGATCAAATAAAGGATTATCTCAATTTAACTTATCTAATCGTACCAGTGGGGGCTGCTGGTCTAACAGGGGAAGCTCTTTTTTTCCTGGCCTACATACTAATAATTATAACTTTATTTTTATGGCACTTTTCAAAACAATGTCACAAAGTGCTTCACATAAATTAAAATAAACATTGAAAAGAAACAAAAGAAAAAAATAAAAGGGAGAAATTAAAGACAAATATGAGGATGAGTAGAGGATAAACAGCAACTTTATAAAATGTATAAAAGGCTTAAACCACCATCAAAGAGAGGAAGAAAAACATCAGACAAAATGAAAACCAACAATGTTAAAACAAATTAAATAAGCAAAGAGAGAAGATTTAAGACATCATGAACGTGTTTATTTGTATGTAAATTCCAATCTCTTTGCCCTTTCTAGTCGTTTTAACAAAGACAAAGTCACTGATTACATGCACACCATATTCCTGTATTAATCAGAAAAATGACAACATACTGATGTATTAGTCATGTAAACACCTTATTCTGATTGTCATAACCCCATTAATCTCATTTCCCGATTATTAAAAATCTGAATAAGGCCCCTGGCATATGCCTGTATTAACCCGAATATTGGTTCATGTAAACACATCAGAATATGCTCCAGAGCAAACAGAGTAAAGGATTTTTTTTCCTTCTGCGCATGTTCAAAACGGCGAGAAGGCAAAAGGATCTACACTTTTGGGGCGAGGAGGAAACTGTACTGTGCGCTAAATATGCACCAGAACACAATCATCTTTTGTTGAGAATCTGCTGCTTATCACAGGAAACTGACATGACTTATTTCTCATTCATCCATCAGCTCCACAGTGTTTTACACAGACAGATGCTCAGCGTCTCTGGGGGTCTATGGGGCAGTGGGCGGGCCCTGATGTGATGACGTCAATGAAATGTACACAAAGCGGTATATATTAAAAACCTTTTTTTTTTTTTGTTTAGTTTACATTTTAGGGGAAGCAGAGCTTCCCTTGCAGTCTTACAGCAATCGCCACGTAATCATACACGACTTTTATGAGAGATTTTACTTCTGAAGAAGACTTCTCTTGATAGTGTCTACTGATAAGCTCTAAACCCCAGCCAACATATCAACTGGTCAATTAACCANGCACCAGAACACAATCATCTTTTGTTGAGAATCTGCTGCTTATCACAGGAAACTGACATGACTTATTTCTCATTCATCCATCAGCTCCACAGTGTTTTACACAGACAGATGCTCTGCGTCTCTGGGGGTCTATGGGGCAGTGGGCGGGCCCTGATGTGATGACGTCAATGAAATGTACACAAAGCGGTATATATTAAAAACCTTTTTTTTTTTTTGTTTAGTTTACATTTTAGGGGAAGCAGAGCTTCCCTTGCAGTCTTACAGCAATCGCCACGTAATCATACACGACTTTTATGAGAGATTTTACTTCTGAAGAAGACTTCTCTTGATAGTGTCTACTGATAAGCTCTAAACCCCAGCCAACATATCAACTGGTCAATTAACCAGTCCTGTGTCAACAGTAAATGATAATCAGGACAGCTGGAAAGTTGAATCCTCAGTCCACATCTAGACAGATTTATCTTCTTTTGTCTCATGATCATCAGGCGAGCAGCTGGGCTCTTTTTACCAAAAAGTTTCTCTTTTTTATTTCTACAGCATACCCTCCTTAAAATGAAGCATGAGCCTGCACTTTTTTTGACTTTGTCGTTCTTTTGTTTGCTCATCTGACTGCATCCAGCTCATCTGACTGCTGATTGGTCAGATGCTGCGTGCTGTCAATCAAAGTGGAAACGCGTGTGGTGTCAGATTACTTGGCCCTTTTTCTTCTGTCCTGCCCTAGGCTGAGCTGCCTCTTTAAGCGTGCCTCACAGCAGCAATTCCTTTATACATTTCAGAGAACGCGCCCCCATGGACCGAGGGCAGAGGAGGATTAAGGTAGCCATGGCCCCCGGGCTATTCTTATTGTGGGACCCCTCGTGCATCATGCTCCCCCACACACACTTCAATTACTGTAACATTCCTGTAACAGCCTTTTGATGTCACAAAAACACTAATGAAAGGTATCCAACCATAGGCCTTGTTGACTCCTCTCCAAATCTAATGATTGTGGTTGTGGACAAAAATTTCAATTTTGGTCTCATAACTCCAAATGACTTTGTCCCAAAAGTTTTGAGGCTTGTCTCTGTGCTGTTTGATGTTTTGTGATTTGTATATTTTGTGGAATTTGTCTAGAAATGGCTTTCTTCTGGGGATTCAACCATACAGCCCATTTTTTCTCAAGTACCTCGTTCTTGTGCATCTTGAATTTTCTTTCAGAGAGTCCAGTTTTTTTAGTCGTAGTTATTTTGGGGTTTTTCTTTGCATCCCTGACAATTGACCTGGCTTTACCTTATGGCTGAAATTTTTGTTGGTCTACCTGACTGTGGTTTGGCTTCAACAGAATCTCTCATTCTTTTCTTCTTAATTAGAGTTTGAACATGGCTTATTAGCATTCTCAATTTCTTGGATACGTTTTTGTAACCCTTTTCAATTTCAATTAATTTTTCCTGCAGATCCTCTGACAATTCTTTTACTTTGCCCATGACTCTAAATTCAAAAATATATGTGTAGCACTGGATGAAAGATGCAAGTGTCTGTCAGGAGCAAGCGGCAACCTCCAGTCTGAAAAAATGAGAAAACAGGGAAGTGCTGAAAAGCTGATGTTCCTCAAGTGACCACAAGAGGCTGGCTCCTGAAGTACCGGAAGTCCCGTACACACAGAGCCAAATATAAAAGCTGTTTTCAGAGTCGAAATCAGTGTATTTAATGCCTGGTACAAAAACTGTCTCCCCGTCTGGATCGCTTATTTCGCTAACAGCAAACACTGGGAGGGGGGTGAATTTTCTAACAAAGCCATTTGGACGATATTTGGATCGCAAGCTTGCCCAATCAGAGCCACTGCTCAGATCATGTGACCAACCGGTGCCCAATAGCTGTGAGTTTGGGCGCTCATCACTCATCCCAATTCCAATATGGCAGCGCGACTACGTCCTTGTTTCATACAGTCTATAAGTTGGCACATAATCCCTCAATGTGGTGATCAGGTTGATAGCATTATATATTGTATTGTATTTGTGCTTTATTTCAAACATTAGCTGTAACATAAGGAAGTAAACAGAAGATAAATTAATAAATAAACATCTAAAAAATCAATCAGTTCAGTCAAATTAACTGTCATAATATAAGTCCAACATATCCAAAAAAGAGTGGGATGAAGCATGAGCTTATTGTGTCCTGCCTTTTCTGCACCACTCAGTTTTGAAGTCAGACTCCTCAAATGTGCATATTGACAATTTATGTATTCACAAAAATTAGAAAATAATTAGAGAAAAACAAACAATGCAGATAAAAACAGGCAGCAACAACAAATTGATGAATCATTATGATCATAATAGATAAACTCTCAGTTGTTTAGGCTCTTCTTCCCTGTACCTTGTGAGAACCATAAGCTTGTACTGCTCTTTAAAACCTGGATCAAGCTTGGACACTGCTGGAGCTCCACACCCAAACTGTTCTACAGCCTCAGCCCACTGAAAATTGAATATTTCCAGGAAACAGATTATTTATGGCTTTGTACACAATTAGTGCTGTTTGAAATTGAACCAGGTCAGTGAATTTTAATGTTTCTGATTTGAAGAATAGTGAGTTTGTGAAGGTAAATGCAACTCCCATAAACAGTACAGCTTTGGGTTAAAGATGCTTTAAAGATTAAAGATGTGGAAAGATTTGCTGTTTGGCCTCATGGTGGACAATTGTCCTTGTTTTGTTCATCGTCACAGTAAATTATCTCATTTTAATGTCTTTATTTATAATGAGAGTTGTGTTCTTTTACAACAACTGTTGTGATTTGAGGTAGCAACTAGATGGTGATTTCTGCATGCAAAAAGCAGTCATTTCAGCAGACCCTAGCATTGCATGCTGGGATTAGCGCACTCCCACTAATTCTGATGGTAGTGAAAGACTCTTTTTCCTGTGGAAAGTGTGAATGTGAATAACCCAGATGTAAAGTGGCAGATAAACCATATTCCAGCACCCACTTCATCTGCTGACCGGACCACAGCTGTTCTGTGCACGTCCTCCACTCACTCCAGTACTGACAGTGACTCTGATAATAGTGCCCACTCAGACCACAGCACCACACCTCTGTTACGCAGAAAAAAAAGAAGTCTGAACATGGTCAGCCCTCTCTCACCTCCCATGACCACATGACACCTAAATCAAGTGAACCAGGTGCAGTTAAAAGGAAACACACTGTACTCACCAGCCCAAGAAGCCCAAATCTGGGTAATGAAATCACAAACCCACCTGAAGTACAACGCGTTGTGGTGGAACATGTCATTAAAAGTCAACCACCAACACCAAATAGATGAGGACATTCTCTGGGAAAATACCCAGGCCCCCAGGTGAGGCAGATTATGACACGTGGTCTTTACATGCAGAATTGATGTTTAATGATGACAGTCTTTCAGTCAGTGTCCTTCAGAGGAAAGTACTGGAGAGCCCGCTTCCCCCAGCTTCAGACGTGGTATGGCAAGACAGTATATGAAGCTGCTGGACTCTGCATACGGACTTGTTAAGGACGGAGAGGAAGTGTTCGCCAGGTTTTTGAACACTAATCAGAATCCAGGAGAGAAGGCATCTGATTATCCCCTGAGACTGCAGAGTCTCCTGTGCCCTGCTGTGAAGAGAGGTGGTGTAAAACAGGTGAAGGCAGACGGACACCTACTAAAGCAGGTCAAACGTGGCTGCGGGGACCACAGCCTGGTCTTGCAGTTGGAGCACAAAAACAAAACACCTCCCAACTTTGCAGAGATTTTGCTACATAAATCCAGTTCAATTTGCAGGGGGGTACTGGTCCTATGAAAACGCTGCAGTATGTTGTTCCACATTTTGTATTCTCATGTTTTTCCATCTTACTGCACAGAGCCCATAGTTCATACCGAGTGGTGAGATTTTGGCTCGAGTTATCACCTCATTTCTTCAGAGACTCTTGGATCTTGACATAGTCCTGGTTCAGTGCTGTTGTTGTTAGTGCGTGTGATGACCATCTTGTATCAGACAGAGTTTTAAAAGTTTCTATTCTTTGGTTGTCATTGGGCTGTAAACCTGCTGTAACAATCTGCCAGTGGGCTGTGGATCTGGAGGAAAAATTAAGAAGTATCTGAACAAAGTAAAAAAAATCCTTCTGTCTCCAAAGCAGCAATTTATGCTGTAAACCACCACAAAATTGAGAGTGTGAGCTGCACATGGTACACACTCAGCCAAAGGGTTAATCTGTTGAAGGCGTGATTGCAGGTCACTCTTAGTGCAGGACATGTTGTAGTTAAATATCATCGCACTGGCTTCTGTAGTTATTTATATCAATATCCATGTCTTGCATAACACCAAGAACTGACTTTGAATTGGCAGGAACTTAACAAAACGCTCCTCTGCACTGCCACAGGGTGACACATAACGCATGATAAATGTCAACTAATCCACTTATGGGCCGCATTATTGAAAAGTACTTTGCCACTTTAATCTGCCTCTGACTATCTCAGCAAGGGCCTGCTCTCCCATCAGCCCAATAAACTCTGTGTTGTGGAAGACAAATAGGATAGTGTTCCCTGACCTGTGTTGCCATATTTTTCTATGCAGGCTTTCAAGAATGGGTCAAACTGAGCGATAACTTCCAGCACACCCATAGAATTCCCATTATGGGACTGTCCAAAAAATTTCACTGTGTCCTCTGAATGGTAATTCACGCTCTGCCAAAAACTTAGCGACCACAACCACCTTTCTGTGGCTCATTGATGCTTCATGTTTATCAAGGTGCAGGGTCGCATTTTTCCAGTTACTTTAGCCTGGTATGAAAGCCGAGTAAAAAATCACCATCCTCAAATCATGTGCATGTGAAACAAAATAGGGGACCTTTGGAGGAAAAAAAAGTCGCCATTCCCTTGCCAGTTTTCTCATAAAAAGTGTATTGGAAAAGAATCTTTTTTTGGTGTTTGTGTTGTCTTTCGGATGAAGCCACATCTGCATCTTTGTTCTGACATGTTTCTGGTCCCATCACAATCCAATACTTTCTCATATCCTCATCAGTTTTGTCCCAGCATGCAGGATCCCGGCTCCAGGTAGCGTCAGCAGGATCAGCGTTATCTTCTGCCTTTTCTGCAGCATCAGGTCGATCTGTGGTGAACTGGCGGGGGCTAGCACATCACTGCTAAGTCCTGGTTCACTGGAGGCACAACATGCCTGGGGGGCTCAGTAGTTGATCCCTCGGACCCGACTTCTGGGAGACAAGGTGGGGTGTGGTAGTCACGATTGGCCTCGCCTCTAACTTTATCTGTGCTGGAGCTAACTGTGGCAACACCAGCATTAGCATGCTCTTTGTCTGCCTCCACTTTCTGCAGCTGGACAGCTTGTCAGTGACAGCCAGATGAAGACTCAGTTGCCTTGAAGAATCCTGCCAGTTTTAGAATCTTCTCAAGTAACTGCTCTTTTCTTTTTCCTCTCTCTTGCTGTGCTTTTCTCATACGGGCTCCACTACATTTTCTGTCTGACATTTTCGCCACTATTTGGAAGCTTCAACAGCCTGTGGTGATGCAAGTGAACAAATCGTTGACCATGCCCATTTGCTGATTGGATAGAAGTAACCTTTGTCTGCTCAATCAGGTGCTTAGTTTTTTGTGTTTCTTATCTCGGACCAATAGGGGCCCATTCAATTTAGTTTTGTAGTATATTTAGTCAACCAAAACGAGTCTGACCAGTCAGAGGGCCCCTACACATGTGAGACCCAAGTGGCAACCTCCAGTCTGATAATATGAGACAATGCTGAAGTGCTAAAAAGCTGCTGTTCCTCGTGTGTCCACTTGAGGCTGGCTCTAGGAGTTAACATGTTTGCAGCCTGGTACAAAACTGTCTCCCACCTCACAAACTGTACAGGGAGTGAATTTTTTTCTAACTAGGCATTTTAGAAGATAATGAGGCCACAAGCTCATCTTACCAGAGGAGTAGCTCAGATCACATGACTAACAGGTGCCCAATAGCTGTGAGTCACTCGTCCTCTTTCCAATATGGTCGCACCAGCTGTTTTGCTTCTAACTGGGCTTCAGACACAGAAGAGTGATGTCACAGAGACCCCGTTCATCTATTACACAGTCTATGATGAGACCCCTGGGCTGCAGCCCAGGAGAATCTGTAAATGAATATGTGCCTGTCTGTGGGGCCCTACACACAGAGTGTACTCCGTGTATAAGCAGTGTCACAGCACCTCTGGGACCTGTGTGTGCATGTATTGTTTTTTGTTTTGTTTTGTAAATTCATTTTTCCATGATTTATCTAATGCATTCTAATTAAGAGTGAAGAGGATGTTCTGCAGCGGCTGACAGCTCAGGTTGACAGCAGCAAGGAGTTCAACATCTGTGTGTCCAGAATGAATCACCTGGAACGTGGACTCATGCTGTGGCAGCGCCAGAAGAACAGTTCCCACTCAACCTTTTCAAGGTTCAGTTCATGGGAGAGACCGGGATTAAAACTGGCTCTTTACAAAAAGAGGTTTTGATAGGTCAGGATCTGTTTTTATAAGTAATGCTACCTGATAAACTCTAAAGTTGTGTTTTTTGCTGACATCAAGCTGTTTGAGGATGGCAAGGGGAAAATGCTGAAATACTTCTAAAATGGCTTCGACAAGGGTTTGTTCTGGTGTGTTTCTGAAATCAACTGAATTTTCATTTGCATGATTCAGCACACACTCACTTACTGGTACCGTCGACATGTTTCATGGTAAAGACGGATTGTCTGTTTTTGTTTATTTCTTTATTCACCCTAATTCCAGAACTGCTGTGGAAATATTGGCTGTAAGCCCTGCACAAGGTGGCCCTGCATCAAAGTTCTTACAAGACTGGTGCTGCAATTTCTTTTTGACTGCAAGTCTAGAAAACATTGCCAAAGATGATGTTCATCATTGATCAACAGGGTAGGTTGCAAAACAAACTGTTTCCTTGGAATGAAGGCCTCAGGGGTATCATGGAATCTTTTGGTTTGGTGCTGCAGATCCTGGCTGTTCGCTTGAATATCATTGATTTAATCTTTACTAACCAACAGTAACTGTGCAAATATAGGTTGGAGAGAAGAAGAAATCGACTGATTTGGGACTTTTTAAACTCATGACTTTTCCTTTAGCAACACCAAGACGTCGCACTCTCGTCATTTTGTAAACCAAACAGTAGTAACAGTGGTAAAATACTAAAAAAAAGTAGAATTAGAAGTATTAGAAGGGTGTATGGCTTCTGTTATTTATTGACCGTTAAAGTTTAGCTATTAATGTCATTTTAACATGAAGGATCTATAATTTTCTTCTTTGTTTCCTGTAGATCGAAGAAATATCAGACCTATCATCATTCACTGAACGAATTCTCAACTGTGGCTACACAGAACCTATGAATGATGACAACAAAGACAAAACAACGAGGTTTGTATGTAATAAACAAATTGTTTAACTTCACTTGTAGAGCAAGTGTCAACTCACATTCATTTTTTACCCAGTGAGCAGTTTTGGTCTGAGAATGACCAAATCATTTTGTCTGTTCTCCAGAGCAACATATTAAGATCTATTGCTACGAAGTTCAGTCCCTCCAAATAATCCTATTAGAATAATGACGTAAATGAATACATGTGGAAACCCTGTACATAACATCTGTTTTTCTGTTACATTTGAAGAACAATCTTGCTACACTCAGCTGCGAGGCAAACCGTTACGCTCAGGTAACTTTACGACAACTTTACAGCCGCATAGATGTCATGGACAGGAACAGGGAGCTTTGCTGTGGCCCCTTTGTGGCTGCAGATACTGATGAAGTAAGCTCCCATGATCTCCTTAACCAGAGGCATTTCAGCTCCTCATTGACACCATGTAACAGGGTTTATACTGATGTTCCACTTGCAATTGTGTCATTTTTAAAGCTGGCTAAACAGCACCACTAACAGGAAGTGTATGAATACTCCATGAGCACGTAAAACTACAGCATTCAATAAAAGATGTGCACGGGCTGAAAGCTAGCAGGTCAAAGAGCGGGGTTTTTTTGTTGCTGAGTTAACATATTAGCACATTTTTTTTGTAGTGTTTCCCAGTGCAAATCTGCCAGCTGAATATCTGACCAGGATTCATCTTGTTCCTGTCAGGAGAAAAAAGTGCAGTCAGAAAACACAGTCCTGCTCATCCTGAGAAATACACAACTCAGAGTCCAGGGTCATTGAACCATCCAGCTGCTGCACAAAGTCACTTGTGGTGGTTACACTACATGTAATGGACATGAGCTCAATACAGCTGATATCAGTTTTTGTTTTCCAAGAATAAAGTGAGGGTGATGCATGGAAGTCAAAGAATGACAGAGGATTAGGGCCACGCTAACAGTAAATAAAAAGTAAACTTACAAGTAAAAAGGAATAAAATTAAAAGAATAAAGTCATAGATTTATGAGAATAAAGTCTTAACTTAAGAGAGTGATCTCATGTGCATGCGTCAACCAGGCTGCCTGTCTTGCTGTTTGTTTACCAATTTTTTTGTGCCTTTTGACTTTATTTATTTTATCTGTATTGCTCTATTCTTTGTACTAGCTTGTTACTAAAGCTGTGCCTTCTTGATCCATCCCTTGTGGGAGAGTTTTTGGACTTTTTATATACACCATGCAAATCGAGTATTTGCAACCCAGCAATGTTTCAACGGGGATCAGCTGATTGTGCTGAAGCTGCCACAGCATTGACAATAGCTGTTATCCCAGTGGAGTTATGGAAACTCTGGACACACACAGGATGCAAAGGAGGAAGGAAAAAAGCTGTGTGGGAAGAAAATAGGACCGATGTGCACATTACTACTGTCTATGTGCTGGTGGAGATGAGCTGTCTGAGATCCTGAGCTTAGACTGGCTGTCATAGGTAGTGTAAAACTGTTCCTCTTATTGTGGTTTTGTTGGTAAAAAACAGTAAAACTCTGGCAGCAGGGTTGCCAGAGTTTTACAGAGCATCAGAGCAGGTGAGAAAAACTTTTAAAAAAGTTAACAAGTGCTACAAAGACTTAAAACATCAGCAGTGGTCAGGAAAGCAGCCATGCAAAGGGACAGAACATTAACCTAGTTTATTCTAAAGGTAAGTCAACTGTAACCTGACACATCAGACAGGCAGTTGATATAACCGCTTCGGAGATGTTTCACAAGACCATCTGGGAAAGAGCCGTACCAGAATGTTTTCAGAGGCAGGACCTCCAAAAACACCAGCAGCTGGTGATTGGACGACTGTTCTGCTTGACACACTCATCACAGACCAATCCACATCAAGTCACAGTGACGGAGTAGATGTGCTCCGCCGCTGAGAAACAATAAACCAATCAGGAGATGAGCAAAAAAAAAAAAGAGCAAAAACATTGTTTCCTGTTAGAAAAGCCGTCAGTGACGCTCTCTATTCTTCTTTTGAAGAAGAAATTGAGTCTATTTCTGATCAAACTGCAGATATTGCTGCGTCTACAGGGAGTAGACAGTATTTCGCTGTGAGTGTGAGAGCTGAATAAGAGAGTTTGATGTTCAATTCGCCCCATCATACAGATAAAAATTCAGTTCTATGGGGCACTAACTCTGTGGGCCATTGAAAACAAATGTTAAAGCAATAAAATAACCTTACATACAGAGCTATCTGCTTGTGTGTTTATGCTTTAAGTTTGTGGCAAGGTAATTTGTGTCGATCCCTTCCAGGTTTCTATTTCCCATATCAACCTGCTAACTAAACATTTTTCCTAATATAATATCAAACATGATTACATAATTTTCTAGTTGAAGTTCAAGTGGAAGTGATCAGTGGAAATGACCCTCCTCAGTTTGGGAAGATGTTTCCCACCACAAAGTTGTAGACGCCAGAGGATTCATATAATTCAGCTTCGCTCTACATAATCTGCAGTTAGTTGTGAGAGAGTTGAATGTTTGACCGACAATTTAAATCCCTTGAATCTATTGTTATAACCTTTGTCTTCAAGTAATGCTTCAGTAAATTATCAGAACAGGAGGACAGGAGGAGTCCCTGAAACATGAGTTGAAATTCATGATGATGTAGTTTAACACCCAGTACCAGTGTTTTCAGAATTCAGTGTTTGCTCAGAGCAGCAACCCTCCCTCCTTTTGTCAACCAAGGAGATAAAGAGGTGAAAACAAACACTGTGCCAAGAAAGCACAAGCAGCAGCTTGCTGTGTGGACAGAGAGGAAGCATCTGTTCTGTAAAACCTCATCAATTAAACATTGTATTAAATACCAGAGGAAACAACCAGTTCAGTGTGACATCTCTGGGTTTAGATGCTACTGTGCTATTGATCAAAGTCATGCAAGTTTAACCCCAGAGCACAACTGCTGGATGATTTTTGCCTGGCCATCGTGCGTACATGGTTTTCATCATGTTTTTTGTCTGAGTGTCATAAGTCCCTGGTTGGTTTCAGGCTGCTTAATGATGTCATTAAAGGTAGGCACGTTTCCCTGCTCTCAATCCTTTTTTTCAACAGACGTGTTTGGGTGATTTTCACCTGAAGTTTGAGTTTGAGGGGAAAAATATTTTTACTATAGTCCATTATTGGTAAAAAAATAAAATAAAACAAATCAAAAGGTATAGCCTTCACTGACCAAGGCTCACATGATGATAGCTTTTATATGAGACTATACACATTGCCTGGCCAAAAAATAGTCGGCACCTGGATTTGACGAAGCAAATACGTAGAAGCCTCCTATTGGATAATTGCTGCGTGGGTGATCATCTTTCAGCCAGTAACAAGTTATCAAACACCAGCTGATGCAATGAGTAACTTCTCATTTCTTCAACAACCATGGAGACAGACACATCCTGTGGAGAAGATGTTAGTCTGTTTAAGAAGGAAAGAACCATTGGCTTCAAGCAGAGAAAATATCTAAAGAGATTGATGCAGAAACGACTAAACTTGGGTTAAGAACTGTCCAACACATTATTAAAAACCAGAAGGATGGTGGGGAACCATCGTCTTCCAGGAAGAAATATGGATGGAAAAATTTCCTGCATGATCATGAGCGGCGATCATTTAAATGTTTGGCCAAATGGAAGGAAACCAACAGTAGAACTCAGGAGTATGATTCATTAAGTAAAAGCATTTGCACATGCGTAGTGTGAAGGGAACTCAAATGATTGGGACTGAACAGCTGTGTAGCCTTAAGAAAACCCCTGATCAGTGAGGCTAACTGGAACAAAAAGATCCAGTCTGTTAGGAAGCATAAAGACTGGACTCTGTATTGAAAGAAGGTCGTGTGGTCTGATGAGTCCAGATTTACCCTGTTCCAGAGTGATGGGCGCATCAGGGTAAGAAGAGAGGCAGGTGAAGTGATGTACCCATCATGCCTAGTGCCTCCTGTCCAAGCCTGTGGGGGCAGTGTTATGATCTGAGGTTGCTTATCTAAGTAACAGATGAGAACTTTAATTTGCCATGTTTTGTTCTACTTCAGTATATTATGAAATTTTACAATCAACTGTAATCTCCTGGTTTTGTTTAAGTAGAGGCTTGTTGTGTAGTTTGGACACATATTGTCCCTCTGGTACCCCCATAGAAACACCAGAGAATTTATATTTTCTCACACTGGTGTTTTTGAAAACCCCTATTTCAGCCTCTGTATCTAACACTTTGCATTAGCTGCTGTGTCCCTGAGTCTCCTACAAGAATCTCTTCATGGTCCCTTTACTAAACGTACTCTACCTGAGCACTGATGCTCACGTCCTTTTCTTTGGCAAACACGTCAGAATTTGTCCACAAAGTTTATTAGGTAGTCAAAATGAAAATCCACAGAACTTGTTAGCTTATTTGCTTTCTAAAATTGGCTGACTTTTTGTAAATTTTCAGTGTTAACCCCTGGTTTACCTTTTATTTCACCCTCAGGCAGTGATTGTCCAGTGGAAAGGCTTATGGACTAATGGGCATCTTATTAATAAAGATATTTGCTTAATGTTTTGTTCCAAGCCTTGAGGCACCAAACTTCTAATATTATGTTTTGATGCCAATATTAAAAAAAATTTGTTTTTATGAGAAATTCAAAGCAGCACATTTTGCACATTACATGGAGTGAAACTAACATGAAAGTTGTGGAAAGAAACATTCAAATCTGAAGTTTCTTTGTGAGTTTGTAGCAACATTTGGGGCATGTCACCCGTTGAGCAGGAGCCTGAGCTGGAACCACAGCTCTCCATTTTGAAATTGGCTTCACGGAGGGTTTGGATTTCTGGGAGTTGGCGGCTGTGATGAAGGAATGGACAGCATCTGTGCCACCAGCTGAGTTGACTTAAGCCTCCTGGCACTGCTTTCATTTGGAGAGTGGCTGTGGGTTGCTGTGTTTGTTTTAGTGCTTCATGGTTGCTTTCAGTCAAACTTCCCGTCTGTCTGTTAGTCTCTTTCGAGCATTATGTTCAATGGGAAAGTTTTTCCTGCAAAAGTGTTGCTAAGCAACAATGGCACATCATATGAGCATGTTTGTGAATTGTTTCTTTAAAGATTGTTGAGTCTGAGAACATATGGGCGTAAAAGAACTGAAATACTGAAAGAAAAAAAATAAACATTTTAATTAGATGCTGGGAGAGATTGGTAAATAAATAAATACTGTAGATCAGGGATTTGCAGACCACGGTCCAGGTCTAGACCCAGATGGCATCCTGGATCAATCATTGATAAATCATTGGGGGATATTGAATTTGAAGAGATGCTTCTATTTCAACTTGTACAGTTTCCCCAGTGTTGCTCAGCAAAGTGTTTACGCTCCATGTGCTAAACATTACCACTCTGTACACACGAAAGTCTAGAGGCAGGGGACAGACAAAAGGAAGATAGAAAATACAAATAAAGAAAGTAGCACAGAGAGGAAAACAATGAAGCAGTGCTCATGTTACACCGGCAGATAGAACTTGTAGCACTTCATCGCACTTATGAAAGTTCTTCCTCAAGTCTTCATTCTTGCTTGTGCAGCACGTTGCTTTAGACAAAAGCATTTTCTGAGTGAAGCTGTAGAATTGTTGAATTGTAGAGCATTGTCATGATAGCCTAAGATATAAAATGTTCAAGGACAGTAGTGCAAGTGGTTGTAAGGTGCAACAGATAGTTCAGATATGGAAGCCTGCAGGATCCCAGTTAGCTCGATGATGAAACCAGGTTATCTTGTCCTAATACAAGTCAGAAGTGTCTGCTGTCAGCGTCTTCTTCTCATGCAGGGGATAGATGATAGCAAGGTGTCAAAACTCCTATTGCAATTCTACTGTTTGCCTTTCAACCACATCTTAGGTATATTTTAACAGTGAACTCTTAAAAGGTCAGACTAAATGTGTCACTTTGAATTTTTAAAATAATGGGTAATCGTCCTGTGTGGAACACTATACAAAAGTATTGAACCCGCACGTGTATTTAACACAGGCATATTTCTTCTCCAGCTTCTTTAACCTTGGATGTTTTGATTCATCCTGTGTGTTTCTTTACATGGTTTTCACTTGTTGCAAAGTATCAACATCATCACCCCTGCCTGCAACAACTTCTGTTTCCTGCTACATTTTCAATTTTTTATGGAAGACCTAAAAGGCAAGCATGAAATATGATTTATTCTCTCATATTTCTCAAGGTAATGAGCACATTTCAGCTGTTTTTTTGCAATCATAATTTCACATCATATTATCTAAAGGTATGATAAATCCATCATCTCATTTCCAGGAATAACTTTCCCAGCGATCTAAAATTGGAAAAAGTTGGTTGAGTGCTATCATTAGCCAAAAGACAGTGTGCCTACCTGCCTGTCTGATTTTCATGGAGAGATATATAGTCTTGTTATTGCTAGAAAACGGATGGTAAAATGGATTTAACCCCTTAGTTCCCACCCAATTCTGGCATATTTACCATGCTATGTTTCAGCGCTTGTAACTGTAGAACCATGAGGTCAAAATTCATCAGTGACACCTCATTTGAAAGATTATGTCTCTAGTTTCAGAAAATAGTGTGTGGCTAAACACATCAGGATAAATGCAGCTGAAACACTTTTTTTCTCTTCATTTTTTATAACCAACTTTGGAACATCATTTACTTCAAGATGCTTCATGTCAGAGACAAAAACATCCACCACATCACTTCTACACCTTCATCTACATCCACATCAAATTGAGCTTTCTAGGTAAAACCTTGTAGGAGTCAGAGAGTTATTAGTCTCAGGTGACCTGACACAGCTGATGCGTTCTCATTCACCAAAGTTTAGTCTGACAAAATCATGTGATCAAAACATCTGTATCAGTGTTCTGTGTCCTTTTTTTTTGTCGACTTTGGTCTCTCTACCCACCCTGTGCAACTGGGTCCTGGATTTCCTGACAGACAGGCCGCAGTCTGTGAGGATCCATGACGTCTCCTCCTTTCCCATCATCCTCAGCATCGGCTCCCCCCAGGGCTGTGTGCTGAGCCCCCTCCTGTTCACCTTGCTCACATATGACTGCTCAGCGATAAGCCCGAGCTGTCTGATTGTGAAGTTCGCAGACGACACTGCTGTGATTGGACGCATCACAAACAATGACGAGTCCGACTACAGGAAGGAGGTGGAACACCTGGAGGGCTGGTGCAGAGACAACAACCTCTGCATCAATGTGAAGAAGACGAAGGAGATGATCGTGGACTTCAGAAGGAGCAGACATCTCCTCCCTCCCCTGCACATCGGAGGAACAGCGGTGGAAGTGGTCTCCAGCTACAAGTATCTGGGCGTGCACATNGGACGACCTCACCTGGAGCACCAACACTTCCTCTCTGGTCAGGAAGGCACACCAGCGCCTCTACTTCCTCAGGAGGCTGAGGCGCGCCGGACTGGGGAGCTCAGTCCTGATGGCGTTCTACAGGTGTGCGGTGGAGAGCATCTTGTGTTCCTGCATCACTGTGTGGCACGGCAGCTGCTCTGTGGCAGAGAAGAAGGCTCTGCAGAGGGTAGTGAAAGCGGCACAGAGGACTGTGGGATGCAGTCTTTCAACTACCACGGACATCTACTCCTCCAGATGCAGGAAACAGGCCTCCTGCATCATGAAGGACACCACCCATCCCGCACATGCTCTGTTTGTCCCTCTCCCCTCAGGCAGGAGGCTGCGGAGCATCAAGAGCAGGACTACCAGACTGAGGAACAGCTTCTTTCCTGAAGCTGTGAGACTGTTGAACTCTGGTGGTCCCCCTTAGTGCCCCCCCCCACAAATGCACACTGTGATGATTATGTTCACTACTTGCGTGTCAAGCAGAGCGCACTTCCTGTATAAATCAGGCTCTCTTGACATCAAATCTCCACGTATTGGGATAGGGTCACTTTTGTCTTGCAGCTAGCACACTAAAGTAAACAAAGACTTGCAGCTTTGTCAGATTGACATTGAGGAGGAAATGCTCTAAGACTGTGAAGCTGCTGTTATTGATGAGAACGGACACGACAGACAGACAAACAACGGACTTTACAGGAGAAATTTCACCACTTGGAATAATTTGATGAAACAACACTTTTGATATGTTTGAACTTTGGATTCCTCTGGATTCAGTTTGTATTAGTTTAAAGTTCTTAAAGTGTTTAACTCCTCCATATGTGGCTGAAACTCTGCGGTTTGAAATATGCTCTTAATATTTCAACGAAACAGAATAAAGAATGGACCTCTTTCTTTATTGACCTTTAGTGGTGAATAATTAGAGCTTTAGAGTTCCAATGGGGATTCCTCCCCCCCTTTTTTTGCTTCTAATGCACACGCTGAGCTCAGAGTCACAGGGTTGATCAAATCAACTCAGACTCCTCAACCCCAACAACTTGAGTTTTACATCTTTGGGTGGGTTAGACTTTGTTTGAAAGTTTCTGTGACTGGACCCTGACCAGGGAAAGGTGCAACACTAGCACTAGATAACCAAAGTCCCCACCTGATTGGCTCAGAGCTGAGAAGCCTTCTTATCAACACCATAGCAGATAGAAACTGGAAAGGGGTCACGGCAAAGCTTAGGCCACTTCAGTCAGAGAGTTATTCGTCTAACCATAGACTGTATATAGAATGGACAGCGTGGCCCCGCCTGTCACTGTTCTACAGTTTTGAAGCCCAAAAACCCCGTTACTGGAGCCGCCATTGTGCAGCCAGAGTCTGCACAGTAGAGAATTTGTGGTGGAGCTAAGTAAAAAACAGAAATAAAAATATTTATTTTGTCTTTTTTAGAAAGCTTAGTCTCTTTTTAGCTCTCTTTCCCGAAGTTTCTTATATCTATCAACTATTGTAAAACAAAACTTATAACACGGTTTTAACGTCAAATAACTAATGAAAAACCAACTCCTCAGTAAAAAAAAGACCTGGACACAATGCAGCCAATTTACATCGTAATAACACCTTAAGGTCAGGTAACCGTAAGGATGAGAGAAACATTTCTAATCCTCGTAATTTTTTAACTTTTCCCGACTCATATCCTGAATGCATGGGGAGGCGGGGCTTATGACCTATACTGCAGCAACTGATTATACAGTCTGTGAGTCTAACTATGAGCTATGACAAGGGTCCAGTGGAATACAACCTCTTGAACCAGGCAGTGAGTTAAAAGCAAAGATTTTGTGGTGGATTGCAAGAATATTTCATTTTTATTTCACCATTTGTTTTGATTGTCTTTTACTAGATTGAATAGCCCACACTCTCCTTTCTCAGCAGGCTTCGATTTATGTGCCAGAGATGGTGAAAGCTTTACCTGTATGTTTAGTGCAGCAGATTTGTATGGAAGACTGCTTCTTTTTCAGGTTCATACTGGAGCACAGAAGAAGCATCCTCACATCATGATCATGTCCATCACTGCACAGCAATAAAAACACTGTTCAAAAGGAGAGCCGTTCATGTTTGCATCTATTCCCACATTCAAAGCTGTTTTCCTTTCACTTCACTAGAATGTCTGTCCATTGAAGAGCAGGGGCCCTGAAAAGATAATCACAGTGCATGCAGTATATTAATCAGTATTTAAATACACTAAAACAGAAAAGTCTGTTTATCCTTCAGAAGATGGTGGATACAGGGCTATAATCATCAAACTAAATGTTAATAAGGAAATACAAAGAGCAGTTCATAGTTCAGACAGTAGTATAATTATTTTTAGAGGCCTTCACAGTCATTTAATGAATACTTTTAAAGTGTACCAAAGTTGTATGGCTACTAAATGTGCTTAAAGCAATTCTACATTGCCCCTGCAGAGCATTCTCTGCTCATCCAGCGCTTACATTTTATGGGTTTGAACTAATGTATGGTACTGTGGTTTTAGTGTATTGAAAACATTTCTATAAAACACTTCTTTTTCATTCATTTAGCTGCTTTTGATGTGAAAAGTAATATTTATTTTTTTCATCACCATCTAATTTCATTAAGCAAACTTTCTGAATAGCTTCACACATCAAGCATTAATGAAGCAGGCCTGTCCTTTGGCCACAATATTTATGTATGTTTAATACTCCTTATGCTCTGCTTCTCTGTAAATACCTGCAGGGCATTCTTACTAGTATGTTCAACAGCTGGAACTGAGCTGTGATAATATATTCTTTGATAATATCCCTTGAGTCACCCAGACTGAAAGCTGTTTAAGACTCACAAAGAAGGTGGTAGTGGCCACAGTCCAACTAAAAGCTTTCCCAAAATGACCAAAATAATAAAATGAAGCTGCATGCAGAAACTTTTATAACACTCCTCCATTTCTGCCAACGCAACTACCTGTCACCAGCTTTGTACACTGTAAAAACTTCACTGTAAAAGTAAAGCACTGGCAGTGGGGATGCCAGTAAGGGCACGGTCCCACTGGCTATTCAAACCGTTCTGTACTCAAGCGTGATTCACCCCCTGCGGCGCCACTTGCCCAGCAAGAGGTACAGTAGGAGTTGTCACAAAATCACCATGAAGTGTCTGTTTACAAGACCCGGTCTCATCAGAGTAAGCAGATTAGAGAACACAGAGAGATTTAATACAACTTTACTCATTTTTTGACTTCTGTCAAGTTGTTTCACCCAAAAACTCCTGCTCTCTGTCCAGAAGCGTCCTGAGTCCAGAATAATATTAACAAAACAGGCGAGCAGGGGGTCTACAAGGGGGTGAGGCACACACACACACACACACTGTCACACAAGTTTAGAGGCTCAGAGTTGACGTTTGAGCAGATACTCACAAAGTATTACTTTGTTTTCCAGCTAAAAGAAAAAGCAGGTCCTGTGAGCCTGTAAATGCAGTAAAAAAATGAAGCCTAGACTTGTGGAGGAGAGGTCGAACACAGAGCCAGCTGGATCTGTAGAGGCACACACTTTCCTCCCTGACCTGACAATGTGGGGCTGATCCATGGAGAAGTAGAGCTATCCGAGGTGTCTAATAGAGGCCCATCTGCCAGCTTCCCCTGGGTCTCCTGCTACCTTTGCCCCACCATGTGTCCCCCTCATATCCTACATCCCTGAATTGGTGGCAGCCAAGCCCTCATTGAGCATCTGTCTGCGCTAGATATGTCAGTCCATGCTGGCCAACTCAAGGCCCCTCTGCAATCACTGAGAGGAAACTCTCGCACTCCATGCTTCCAACACCTCTCCAGTAAATTATCACCTCCCCAGAAAGAAGACACTGTGGTGCCAGACAGTTTGGATTACATGTCATCAAGTGCTGGGTCCGAACACTTCACGGTGGGGTGTAATCATCATTACCCTTACAACAGTGTCTGAAGGAGGATTAGGAAGAAGTCAGAGCTCCAGTGACGTGCACTAAATGTTATGTGAATAATCTGATTCTTGCCTGAAGAATTTTGTTACTCTTTGACTTTTAGGCTGCACCAAGACGTTGGAGAGTTGATTTAGTATAAACAGGAAATCATAAGGACACACAACTGGTTTAAAGGTTTGTAGTGACTTGTTTGATAGTTGCACAACACTGCAGTTCCATAAACCCCTCACCTCTGCTTTGTTTGTATGATGATGAGCATGAGGCATGTTTTTCTGCTTATGCCACCATTTAATAACTGGAAAGGATCAGAGTCAGTCAGCCATACAGGCGACTCATTACCGCAGCTCACGCCGTACAGTACAAAGGGACAGCAAGCGACATTAGTACCAAAGCTAGCAGGCTTGATAATGAATGTACAGTACTGTGTTATGTGTTGTCCACATTAGCACTTACAAATTACAGTAAGGCCAGTCGGGACTTATCTGAGCAGCACTCCAATCAATCACAGTGCATTTGGAATCCATAAGAAGGGAATAAAGACATCAATACCCAGGTTTTGTACATAATGCTGTGCTCTGCAACTCACCCCAGGCATGGTCCTCATTTACTGGCAAAGCATTAGAGCTGCCCATCAGGTTTATATAATACACCTTGGGGGGAAGGGCGGGGGGGTCATAAGTACAAATGACTGCATAAATCACTCTCTAGAGCAAGAAGAATAACGAACATTATAAAACCTGTTATTCCAGAAGATTAATTTTTACAGACATGACCCTGAGCTAACTAAGTTTGGGAGTTAGAACAATTAATTTACCTGGACATCTTTTTTAACGTGCATCTTAGGCATAATACAGTGGTTGTACAGGACCATCATGGAGAAGAAGGAACTGGACCTAAAGGTAAAGCTTTCATAGACAAATCCCCATGGACAGAAAAAACAAAAACAAAATCCTTTCTGCTTTTTTGGGTGTTATTTGTTGATCATCTTTGTCTGATGACACCCAGTCTGACATTCTGTTGATTCTGCTCACCTTATGATGTTACAAGGAGAGTCATTATAATTTTACCTGCACCCTCACTTGATAATTTAACTCAACATTCAAGCCACACCTTTGGAGCAACAAAACCACATCATGGCTAATGGGTAAGAGCTGCCAGGATGTGGAGGAGTTATTTTTTTAAATCTATTTTTATTCATGTTCTTGCTACATCATGTCATCTGTGGTAATCTAAAATGCAATAACCGTTACCTCCCCTTGGCTTATGAGAAAGACAAACAAATGATTTAGACCTTTACACATCTTCAGTAGACACAAGGTCTACCTCCTGCTCTTTCACCATGCCTGAAAGCGTTCAGGTTAGTACATCATGGACCTGATCTACTAAGATCTCAAATAGCAAGCACTACATTGTGTGTGCAAACTAAAAACAAGTGCTATTTGTGGCCATGTTGTGGATGATCTGCTATAATTGAGTTTGCAGTTGATAACAGGTAAAAAAGTGGAGCAACCCACCCTATTCAAATTAGGATTCTGCGTGTTCAACCATCTGTCTTCACAGAGGGCTAGGGAGAGCAGAGTGACTGTAAATGAAAACTGACATGAAGAGTTGGAGGTCTCCATCCATCTATCTTCTTCCGCTTATCTGGGGTCAGGTTCGCGGGGGCAGCAGCCTAAGCAGGGCAGCCCAAACTTCCCTCACCCCAGCTACCTCATCCATCGCTGGGGATCCTGAGACATTCCCAGGCCAGCAGAGAAATGTAGTCTCTCAGCGTGTCTTGGGTCTGCCCCAGGGTCTCCTCCTGGTGGGACGTGCGTCCAGGAGGCATCCTGACCAGATGCCAGAGCCACCTCATCTGGCTCCTCTCAACGCAGAGGAGCAGCGACTCTACTCGATGGTCGAGCTTCTCACCCTATCTCTAAGGGAGAGCCCAGCCACCCTGAGGAGGAAGCTCATTTCAGCCTCTTGTACCAGCAATCTTGTTCTTTGCCTTTCGGCTCAGCTCCCTCTTCACCACGAAGAATCTGTACTGAGTCCACATTACTGCAGATGCCACAACAATCCACCTGTTGATCTCTCGCCCCATCCTCCCCTCACTCGTGAACAAGACCCCGAGAGGCCAATAGTAAGACCCACTTGGGGCAGGATCTCATTCCCGACCTGGAGAGGGCACTCCACCCTTTCCCGGCTGAGAACCATGGACTCAGATTTGGAGGTGCTGATTCTCATCCCAGCCGCTTCACACTCGGCTGTGAACCGATCCAGTGAGAGTTGAAGGTCACGGCCTGACAGCCAACAGGACCACATCATCTGCAAAAAGCAGTGATCCAGTCCTGAGGTCACCAAACCAGCCCCCCTCAACACCCTGGCTGCACCTAGAAATTCTGTCCCTAAAAAATATGAACAGAACCGGTGACAAAGGGCAGCCCTGGAGGAGTCCAACCCTCACTGGAACTGGACGTACTTCCCCGTCCTGTGTGAAAGCATTTAACACTTTGGACAGCACACCAGAAAAGGTATTCTGGGAGACACTGGCACTAACTGTGCTGGTACACTGGAATAATTCAAATGACAAGACAAAAAAAAAAATGTAGTGTTGCGAAGAATTTTCCCAAAGCAGATATGGCACAACTTCTTTTTGTGACTGGTCCCAAATCAGGCCTTAGCTCATCCAGCAGCTCAAAAATTGTTGTCTGTCATCGCATCTGTCTCCTTCTCACCACAATGCCAGCAGCCATTTGTAAATAACTCTTTGCCAGTTTACACCTGCCTCTCAAACATGTCAAATATAGACCCAAAAACACAGAGTGCGGTCAGTTTCAGGTTTGATAAATTACATTGTGGCTGCCAAATGATTACATTTGCCTCTCCTTCTATATTCCACTATTCATGAAGGTAGACATGCTAAATGGATTACGTGTGCTGCTTCACTTGTTAGAAATCCATGGTTCACCTGGTAAGTAAATCAGCTTTGCGAATGTTGTCTAGTTTGCACGTTTTTATATGTGCAAACCTGTATTAGATCAGGCCCAGTGTGAACGAGGGGCTAGAAGGAGCTCATTGGGGTTAAAAGAGTCAAAACAAAACCATCTGTTTTGGGGAAGGCTTTTAAGCTGGAATAAAACCTCAAAGTATGGTGATATACTCAAATGAACTTGATTGCCCTTTGATATTCAATATGCCAACAAGGAAGAACATTTTGAACATTTTTCTTATGCTTTTTATACGTTGCTGCTCAGTCTAAAAAATATACACTGATGAATGAAGCTCTCATATGATGTGAGTGGCTGACAGCTCACAAGAACAGGGAGACCCATTTATTTGCAGCTCAAGAGATAATTAAGATTAGTCCCTTGGATGTCAAAGATGCCTACGTTTTTTGAACGAGTCACAGGAATTGCCAGATACCGACCATTGCTCATGAGACAGTTCATTTCAATCCAAAGATATTATTGCATACTGATGAGAACGTTTTGGTGCAACCAAGTCCAACTATTGCCTAACTCCTTATTTATTTATTTTTTTAATTTATTTTTAAATCTCTTATCTGTTTTTCATGTACAGCTCATCTTTGAGATTACCCCAAGATCTGATCAGCACATGAGTTCATGTGTGGAGAGTAAACACAAACACAATGGTCAGATATCATTCAGACCTTTAAGATGGCTTAATGCACAAAGACAAATCAGGCTTTGTGTAATGAGATAGTACAGTCAGTGTCGCAGCAGAGTTCCACCCCCAACGAGCACAGACACACAAACATATGCACACTCTCACAATGAAACAACCACACTCCATATGGTGGACAAAGAGTCAGGGGAAATCATGTTGAAAATAACAAATTTGAAATCGAACTAAATATTTTCAAAGTGCTCCAAGCATGCCCTGCCATTTTCTATTTTACTTACCCTGTAGATTTTGTGGGGTGACAAGTGAGAGGGAGGGAGGGAGAGAGAGAGAGAGAGAGAGAGAGAGAGAGAGAGAGAGAGAAAACAACAGCTGTACAAAGCTTAGCCCCTGAAGAAGCAGTGACTCAACTTCTTGAAGATCAGAACAATACAGTAATACATTCAAGAATTAACTTGGTTTGTTGGGATGAAATACTGCTGGCATCAGTGGCATGCACAAACTTTTTGAAGGGTATGGTTGAAAGACGTCAAAAAAAAAAAAAGGGCACAAGCATACGCTTTTCAACAATCGGGCCACCCCTGCCCCCCTCTGTGCATACAACTGGATGGCATGATTAAATTACACTGCAAAAAAAAAAAAATCCAGTCGTTCTACAGAAGAAAGAAAATGGCTGCTGAGGTTGCAAGGTAAAATTTGTAAAATACATAGTAAAATCATAAACAACTCAATGGAACAACTGTTGGTAACATAAAAAGTAAAATAAAATAAACTGGTAAAATCAACAACTATTTTTTTTTCTGAAGTAGCATGACCACAATGTTACTTATACTATTTTGTTTAGGTTTGGTAAAGTCAAAGGCAAGAATACTTTTTAGAGTCTCACCATTCTTCTTAAGTGTAAAAATGTCTTACCAATTAAATTAAGTAAAAGGTAGGAATATGTTCTAGATGGGTTGTTCTGTAAAGTAGTTTATGAGTTTTACTGTGTGTTTTACAAAATTTCTCTGGCAACAACAGCTGCCAGTTCCCCCCCCCCCCCCCCCCCCCCAAAAAAAAGTGGAGATTTTTATAACGGTGAACGTTCATCCACTGTATTCTTTATCATGTTGAGTAAGGAGGAAATATCACAATTTTGATCGATTACATAACTTAAACGGAAAATGTGATCATTAGCACTAAATAGATGAATATATTTTAATGGACTGAATACACTTAATGATTGTTTTTGTCCTTAATGAGCTTTGCCACACAGCCTCAAAGAGACTAGTGAGTTCTCCTCTTGCATATTTACATTTAATATTACCCCTTGGAAGAAAAGTGCACTGGTTTGTTTAGGGTTATTAAATAACAAACATCCTGAGGACCTGACTGCAGACATACAAATGTTTGGATTTTTAATCCCACAGTTAACCAAACTCATTCTGCTGCTGGATGGCTCACACACTCTATGTTCTCCTACTCAGATCTATGTTTTTTTAATAGCTAATTAAACTTTAGGTGTATTTTTTGTTTGTTTGTTTATTGTGCAGAAGGACACAAGGCTGCTCATTAGTACTGTAGCTAGTGTCCAGCAATAACTGATTATGATGCTTCAGGAGCTGCTGACTGTATCTATAGGGGCCTTAGACTGGATAACAGTGATTTATTATTTCATTTATTTTATATTATTATGGTCATTATTCTTTAATCCAACCCCTATCCCGACCATTCAAAGGTTGAAAAGCATCCTCTGTCCATGTCTGTAATCCCATAGGTGCTGTGTTTTTATTGTAGTCTGATCTTCTTCTGGGACATTTAGGACGCTGCTTTCAGAGTGTTCACTATGCGCCTCCATGTACCCAACTCTCCTCTGGCCTCTGCATACATTTAATAGATGAATATTTGTAATGATCTCAATGCTTAAGAGAATAATTCATGTGAATGTTTGCAGGCATTCACCATTTTTATGTTCTCACCATAAGCTGGGATGCTTTCATATTCATAACATCATCATCATGCTATCCGATTTTTTTCCTCCTGCCTATGTCACTTTAGGGCCTCTGTAATCTACGGACTCCGCTGTGAAAAGATAATTGGATCCACTGTTTCCTTTGCTTTTATGACACTGGCCTCATAGCATGTTTTTTGACAACATGGGAAGATTTATATGGCAGGGAGAGGAATCTATTTTTCTGCTTTTATTTTCATGCTGCTATGTTTTCCAGTGCTTGGGCTTTGAGGCAATTCTGATATTCAGTCAAGTCTTGTTTTATTTATACTTCAGACTTAGATTTAAAAAAAAAAAAAAAAAAAAAAAAAGCACTTTGAAAAAAGCTCCAGCTGATGACTCGAGCTCTTAAGAGTCCACCTTGTGCTTGGAGTCATTGACCCTTCCTCTCCTTCATTCATCACTCAACAAATAGAAATGCCCATTGAGAGGCCAACTTCTATTCCCTGCTGTGAATTCCATTAAAGGAATGGACACACAATAGAGTATTTATTTTAAGACTTTGACATTGCCATTGTACTGGACTGGGGTCATGAAATGATGTTATTATACAGGGAATAACACACTCAGGAATGACTGGATGTATGCAACTATACAGCTTTCACATTAGAGGAAAATCCTTTCATGCTGCTGGCATCACAATGGGCTTAACCTGAGTAGCCAAAGATAAGATGTAACCCCAATAACCCACTGCTAACAATATAATGAAGTGATGTGTGGGTTTGTTTCAAGTGGCATTAAGAGTTGTCGCAATGTTGTTATGATACAGAAAATATATCCTGGGAAACGTGCTCTGTAAGTAGACAAAATAACACAGTCCTGTATCAAAGTCTAACAGTGATTCCCTCTGGGTTTAGCTTGGTAAATAACCCGTCGACACACATCCCAGTCCTGGCTTGAAGTTCTATGTGGAACTTCAAGTTTTTTGCTGTTTTAACTGGGTAATGTACATAACCCCAAAAGTCAACACTTTTACTCTCCAACCTGATGCTACGGTTTCATGAAAATTACTTTTGTAGTAACCTTATGAAGAAAATGAAGCTCGCCAAATGGAATTTATAATCCTGAATTGGCTGAAAACATTAAAAAAGGGGACTTTCATTGTTTTGTACTTGTTGTGCATATCTGGATATCCCTTGATTTTTTTTTTTTTTTTTGCCACCAACACAGCTTTTGGGCTTTGGATGACACTTCAGCTAAAATGGAGTCAGTAAACCATCACATTTAGTCCCATGCTGCTCAAAAGTAACCACAGTTTAAAAACCTGTTTCTCAACCTCTTTTCTCTGACATTTCCATTTTAGCTCAAGTTTCATCCAATTCAAATCTGCAAATGAAAGGACAATTCAAACTATTGACTTTGGTATTATGAATGGCATAGCTGTGTAATGAGCATCCCCTGTGGCACATGTTCTCTGTATTTTTCTGGTATGTTGTTCTCTGTACACTATTTGTTTCCATCAATTCCTTTAAATAAAGCTGTTGAGGGAAAAAAAAGTTTCATTGTATTCTGCCGCCAAATCCTTCCACCATGATGATCCACCTATTCAGTGCCCCCCGTGAATTAACAAGTCAGTCATAGCATCATAATGTGTTGTGTTTAGTAAGATAGCTAACATAACTCTGCCAAAAATAAAGCTGTTGCAGCCTACGACTAAATGTGTGAAGCTTTGTGGTGAGAGCCAGAGTCATGACACTGGAGTTAACTCCTAATTTTATCTGAATGAAGGACAATGCCAGACATTCAGCAGCTGGATACGAGAAACTAAGAATGAGAAACCAAAAAAAAATTTTACATTTTTTTTGGTTTTAAAACAAAAAAAAATAAAAAAAGGGGGCGCCCCCCCCCCCCCCCCCCCCCCCGAATTGTGTCTCAAGGGATGGATGAGAAATGTTTCTTAACATGTTATTTTTCAGCATTTTCGTTACATATTGAATCTTTAAGCTGATGAGGAGCAGATGTTATTTTTAGAGCTGAGTGGGAGGACACTCCCCCCGTCTTGTGCCGATGATGCGGCCCCTGCCAGTGTAGAGAAGCTGTCAAACCCTTAAGAAGACATAGAACTGAACTCAACCCAACAAGTCTCAACAAAACAAAAAGGACTGCTAATACACATGCCATCTTGAAGGCTGGGTGGCTTTTAAAGAGTTCTGGTGAGCTGTTTCTGGATAAACAGGTTCTGCAGTGACTCGGTGATTGTGTTGAGTCCCAAAAGATGCAAAGGCCCTAAAAATGCAGGAAGAATCAGTATGTGAACACTGAGGGAGAAACGAATGTTTGAAGCCAGCTGACACCACACCTGTCCAAAACTCTAACTTTCTCACTTCTTCTGTTGCTATGGAATCATGAAAATATTTCACATACTATAGAACGTCATTCTAGAGGAGGATATAGGAGCTTATTCATGCTGTCCCCACCAGTTATCTGTCATGCCAACATTCCTCATTCTGTGACAAGTGTGTATGTGTGTGTGTGTGTGTGTGTGTGTGTGTGTGTGTATGTGTATGTGTGTGTGCTTCATGTTTCTTTTCTTCAAGCTAGTAGTGTTTTTTTAACATCCCTAGTTATTGTCTGCATTGTTTGACCACTTCATTTTTTTTCTCTGCTTGTGATTTGTCAGCCACTGACCACAAATTAGGGATGCTTGATGCTGCTTTTTCTGCCAACATCTGATGTTATCCAGCTCTTAATTTCTGATTCTGATATCACCGGATAGTGATGTATATGTAGGTTTTTGCACCAAAACTGTTGGCCTTCAACAAAACATATGGCCTATTGCCATATATGACACTGCCATATCATATCAGTAAAAAAGTAATGCAAATGAAAACAAGAAAGACATAAAGATACAGAAAAAACAGCCCTCCTCAAAGTGAAAAAAAATGAAGCTCCAAGAAGACCAATGCTGATTGGTTCATATGAGCGGCGTATTTCTTTTCCCCCAAGTCATCATGTGTCAGAGGTGAATTATTCTGTATGAAAACAAACATCTTAGCATTGTCACACTGTATGCAACTCCTCATGTCATCAATAACATAGGCAACAGTGCAGGACAGTTTTACGGCATGAAGCCTGCGCCTGTAAACGTCCCTTGGTGCGTTCATGCAGGCTCAGAAATGCTTAAGACTAAAGAACAAACATGGATTAAAAAAACCTGATATCGATAACACCCCCATGTTACATTTTTCAGCCAATACCAGAGGGCCAATGGCATAGTATCAGAGGGCCAATGGCATAGCATCAGAGGGCCAGTAGTATAAATCAGAGGGCTGATAGTGTAGATCAGAGGGCTGATAGTATAGTATAGGAGGGCTGATAGTGCAGATAGAAGGGTTGATAGGACAGATCGGCGGACCAATAGCACAATATCAGCCTTCCCTACCACAAATATAAAGGTGCGTATTCCCTGAATTTGTAAAAAATTTTACTCCATGTTGTCACTAATGAGCAACAAGTGAAGTTTGTTTCGTTGTAAACAAAGACTAATTAAAATTATGATCAGTACAATAGATATGCTGAAGACTCTCTCCATGCATTGATTTGATGTGTGAGGTGTGATCTTGTCTCTTATGAATAACCATTATCAAGGGGCGTCAGCAAATCAGAATCATAGTTTAACACAGCCAAGTGGTCAGTGAGAAAGATGGGAAGTGTTGCAGACTTGGACACAAAAACGTAATAATGGTCCAGCCATGCAGGGGTGGGTTTGAACTCAATCTTTAATCCAGCTCTGGAAATACAAAAACACAGCATGGAGCTTAGCTTAGCTGCGTCATGTGGTACGTCTCAGTCTACTGAAGGTCCACATGTGCACTCGTGTACCCTAAAGACCCCTAAGCTGCCCCAAAAATGCCTGTGTGAGCTTTACTCACTTTTACCACCAATAACACACCAAAAACACTACATATGCTCCTGTACTTGAATATTTCACATATAACTACTGAACAAGATTACCTGCTGCAAAACAGCAAAAATTAAAGGGGGAGTCCAAGTCCATATCCACACTAAACATTATGGGTCCCACAGAAGCAATCTATGATGTAATAATATTTTATATCTGCTGTGCAGGGAGCTGGTCAGGTTCATGAAAGGCTGCATTAGGACTTTATAAGTGATCCTAAAATAGTGTCAAATTTAGACACTTGGATGTTCATAACCCATGATTTAGACATAAATTACCCGCAACAATTACTTCACTTGTTTTTTCTAAATATAATTTCTATTGTCAAGCCTGCCTCTTAGGAGAACACATATACATGGAATGTAAACAGAAATCTCCATGACAACACCACGCCGTCCAGTAAAGCTCAGCAGTGAGAAGTGAATAAAATGAGTGAGAAGTTTTTCTTGAAGAAAACTGTTTCTGTGGTTTATTTTGTAGTAATGGTGGACACTAGAGCTGGACTGACTGAACTTTGGGGTCACACTGGCCAATCATGCTTTGCTCGAGCACACTTCAGCCCAAATGTTCAGTTTGTTTGGTCAGTTTGACCACAAACAAACTGTGCTTCAATACAACACAGTTGGAACGGCCAGTGTGACCATGGAGAAGAACAAAGAGGTTAGAGCAAGAGAATGATGATCAGGAGAGTGGTAGAGCACATGCCACAACATAAGCGCAAATGTTTGTAATAATGTAATGTAATAATTCATTGAAGCCCACGTACACCATTATGCTGCAGTTGTCCATTCCATTCCATTGGTTGGCCAATGTACAGCAGGATCTCTTATCAAGCGTGTCCTCTCCTCACTCAGGGTTATTAGGTTACAACTCACAGAGGCATCCTGGACTGTCTTGGAAACCACCAGAAACAAATATGAACAGGTTGATGTAATTCTGTGTTTCTGTGGTGTGTTGACAATTTTTGGAAAAGTAGACACACAAGTTCCAACTCTGAATTTGAACCAATTCAATAGAACTGTCCATACACAAGTATGAAATGGGCACAGGTTGATATCAAAGGTAAAAAGTCATCTGAAAGGGGTGAGATTAGTCCATCAGAGAGAACAGACTGGTCATCATCCTCCTGTCAGCTGATGGATGGAAGGACAGGTGCATGTAGCCGCTGTGGAATCACTGGGACCACAGTTGTTTTTTTAGTCGTTTATCTTCTTTGATACATTTAAAATCAATAAAATGATCTCTAATGCTTCATGCTTCTGCCAAACTGTCTGTCAAGCTGAGTGTTGCTGGTTCAAGTCCCAGCGTGGGCCAAAAAAATGGAAATTGGCTGGAAGCTGGAGACTGGGAACTGCACAGGATGTGCGCCGATGGTGCGGCTCCTTCGATATTCACTCTTCATCAGTGAATGTTCAAGAGCAAAGTGCAAGTTTGTCCACAGCACATTTTTTCAGAGTGAAAGAAAAAGAATTTCCCTATAGGAGATCAATAAAGTCTATCTCCTTATTATTGTTATTTTGAGCACAATAAAATAAGCATCTATTCACACTTCTTGACATAAGAGCAGCTCTGACATGTTTGCAAAGGGACCTTGGAGCTGATGATTTCTGGCACCAGTGCTCTGATTGCATATTTTTCTCTTTCAAAGAAAAATTGTTCTCTATATATTTCTTTCACAGTCCCTTCAGAGAGCAGTTATTGTTCTGTAGAAGTGAGCCCCCCACCCCCACCCCCCAACACACACACTCACACACTGATTGCATGCAGAGAAAAATCCAGCTGGACACTTGAAGGTTGTATTTATCAGAGTTTAACCCCTTGATGACTTTGGTCACAAATTTGCAACATACCTGATTTGCTTTATCCGGTCTTGATGGACAAACTGCACATGTCTTTCAACTGGCACAAAGTTAGTCACTGAAACTGAAGAGGTGTGCTGATCTGTTAGGAAAAAATTCTCACTCCAACATACGAAAATATTTCTAGCAACTACGGCCACAGGTGTGTATCTTTACTTTCAGAAGCTCTACTGGTCAATTGTAAAGTGTTTTTGAGTTTTGAAAACTCTACATAAATGAAATTTATTATTATTAGTAGTAGTATTATTACTGAGTTCACAGATTCCTCAACTGTTTTTGACATGCATGCTATTTGCTGCAGAGTGGTAACAGTAGAGTCTGCTGCAGGTGCTTCAATGATGGCATCAATAACTATGTCTTTGTGTTTGGCTGTTGACACAACAAACAGAAAAGAACGTCACCAACTTAAATTTCTTCTGATTTAATTTAGTAGAAACAAGTAACAAAGATGGTTACACTGTTAAATGTAACTTGTACTTTCAACATAAAATGCAACATATAATTCAACATAATAAGATGCAAAGGGCGGCCTCAAGGTTTTATGTAAAGTCCAAATAAAAAAATAATAATTAAAAAAGATTTCTGTTTTTCTACCACCAATAGAAGTTAGCTTGATAAGTTAAGATAAGATCAGATAAGATGTCTTGTGTCAACCCTTGTCTTAGTTTGGTTGATTCAAACTTGTTAGTTCACTTCCCTTTTTTGGGTAGTTGCTTGAAATAACTAATCTTCATCAGCTTGGTTAAGCTTTTTATGTATGTAAACCCTGGTTTTTGTTTATTTCAATTGTGTTTGTTAGTTGACTTGACTTCTTCAGGTGGGTGTTTGGAACAGCTTATCTATTTCATCTCGAATGAACCCTACGGTTTTGTGAACCGTGTCAGTCAGCTGGCCTGTGTCATAGCTCAACTTAGTAAAGTAAAGCTTATTTCGTATATTTTCTCCTCACTGTGTGTGACTGATCAGTTATAATTCACAAAGGCATTCTTGGTATAAAGTAAAGGCTGGAGCTTTACTAAATAGCTGGGAGGGGCTAAGGTGACACACCTGACACCAGTTAGAATGTATAAAAGTTGACTCAACCTTTGTGTTGTGAGCCTTTGTGTGTCACACCAAGAATAGAGAAGAGAAAGAAGAGCACTGGGGGCCTTGACAGTGTGAAAGGAGTCATGAAATCTGGAGATGATCAAAATCTTTTGGGCTGTAATGTAGGGCCTAGTGTCAGAAAGCTGGGTCTGTGTCAGAGGTCATGGGTGTTCCAGCAGAACAATGACCCAAAAAATACCTCAAACAGCACCAAGAAATGGTTGGAGACAAAGTTCTAGAGAGTTCTGAAGTGGTCATCAATGAGTCCTGATCTAAATCCCATTGAACACCTATGGAGAGATCTCAAAACTACTGTTTCAAGAAGGCAGCCTTCAAGTCTGAGAGACCTGGAGCAGTTTGAAAAAGAAGAGTGGTCCTTAATTCCATCTGAAAGGTGTAAGAAACCTGTTGATGGTTATAGGAAGTGATTGGTTTCAGTTATTTCTTCCAAAGGGTGTGCAACCAAATATTGAGTTGAGGATGCCAACAATTTTGTCTGTCCCATTTTGTGCTGTTTGTGTACAATTGTGTCAATTTTGGCGTTTTTCTTCACTTTTGTCAATATATATCAAGGATATGAACACATTTATACTAAAAACATTTGTAATTGCAACAATTTCTGGGAGAAATGGTGTATTTTCTGGAAAAATTCCAGGGGGTGCCAATATTTTTGTCCATGACTGTATGTAGTAGCCGAAGTGAACTTGCTATATTTCTGTATAAGATATAACTGATTTACATCTGTTGTGCTACATTTACAGTTACAGTCCCCACTTAGGGTAGCATCTGAATCCAAAAACACATTTTTTATGTTATTGTAAAATAATTGAGGCAGTCAGGGGTTCAGTCTATAACCTCTGATAGGCTAACCAGGCTGAGTGAAGACTGAGTATCAACAGAGAATGGGACCCCCCGACCCCCCCCTCCCCGTCACTGCATTATGGTCCATGCAGTCAAGGTATTCAGACAAGTCCTGCCAGATAGCTGCTGAGAATTTATCTCACATATCTGTTATTTAATCAGAGGGTGTGATGACTTTTCAACAAGCACTCTTTTCTCTCATTTTTTTCCCTGCTGACTCAGAGTAAAGATGATGATTCATTCAGATTAGTGTGAGAACAAAGGAGGTAAAATAATGAGTATTTTGTTAGTAATGACCGAAAGGCAGTCAGATCATTACCAGGATCTAAGAAAGTAAAGCAATTTAATGACATAAAAAAAACACCAATCAACATTTGTAACATGCAATGACTGAATTTTTACAAAACATTGCAATTGTTCTGAATATGAGGCTAAAGGTAACGCTGAACAGCATAATGAGTGTTGAACAGCCGTATACTGAAACCTACAAAGTAAAGCTACTTAGAGCAGTGACAGTCAGTCAGCATGATAGGAAGACGTTAAATACCATTCAACCTCATGACATTAATGATTGCAGAATGCTTCTACATTTACAGTAGAAAACTGGTATGTTACTCTGTAAGACTCCATGAAATATAATGAATGATGGTGTCAGTGTTTGATTCAACTCAGACATTGGGACATCAAATTATCCCATTTCAAACATAAAACAGGGAGCAAGCATAACAAGAATGCAGGCATCTCAACAACAAAAGACGGCTGAATTTTAGGAGGTGCATGCACTAAAGTTTCTAAGTCATAATTTTTTGGACCCCTGCTACATATTTCAGGGGAAGCCATCCAACAATACCAAAAGTACAAAACCTGTCCGAATTTTCTTTTCAAAGTCAAAATCATTTTTCTGTTTGTATTCAAATGTCAGCTACACTGAGCAGTCAGCCAGGTAACAGCTCTTCTTCTTTTTCTTGTAGACACTAAATAGAGCACTGTTAGCAAGTATTGGCCCAGAATTCATTGTTAGTTTTTGCATGAAAAAATGTGAGAGTTGCATTTTCAATTTTAAAAATATCTTTTTCTTGGCTCCGAACAGCAAAAAGTTGGATGCCATTCATTTCTAAAAGAAATGATAAGATAAAGAAATGAGAAAGTTTTTTGTTGTCTGCTCATTGAGACACAACCAGCATTTTGTGTCATTTCTAGCCTTAACGCTAATGTAGCTGACTGCTAGCTGTGGCATGACAACACTATACATTCACAACAGTATCACAAATGTAGTTATTTAGCTCTATAAAATATCTGATGCCTGTTTACTTGCTTTTAGAAGAATTCAAATTCAAAATTGCCTGCTAGTGGCAAAAGTAATATTTTAGACTGGACTCAAATGTGAAAGCACATGTAGTTAAATACAAATTTTGGAAAAAATCAACCAAATATATTCCATAAATCCTATTTCAAACAAAAAGGTTATAAATTTCATTTAACAAAATCACTTTAAGGTCGGGCCCAGCAGTGGCTGTAACAGGACACATCAATTAAGTTTGTGATTTTTAGTATGAATCAAATCTAACCAAGACAAAAAGAAACGTTTACTTTTTCCCATCACAGCACAGCACAGAGAAGTCATGAGTCAATATTCAATGTCCATGATATGTACTGAAAAGTCAAGATATTTCTTTGTTACTTTGTCAGGTAGAAAACAGCTGGAAAAAATAAGTTAATAGCCAACATCTTACATTATATTTAATACATTTATTTCAAATATAAAAGGTCAGTAATATGTCCTCCAAATAAAAAATATTAACTCGATATCCCAACTTATCTGTGATTCCCAGTGCTGGGCAGCAACACATTACTCAGTAAGGCATAACTGTAATATTATTACTTTTCTGAGTCACAGCTAGCATAAGGGATTAAAAAATATAACGAAAATAATACTACAGATAAGAATCCAAGTAATGCTGTTATACTGCAATTCCAGAAGTTGGATTGCTGGGAATTCAGGGAATACTATCTTGTGCTTCATCAAAGATGAAGGTTGGAAAAAGGTAGAGAATAGAACAGTACCTTCATTATTTTCATCTGTCTTGATCAAAGATAGAGGGAAAAAATGATGTGGGTTTGGGAGGAGGTTCAGCAACAGCAACATGTAAGTATTAAATAATAAGTGACAAAGTCCTGTTCATTTTTTAACACAGCAATAAGCACTGAGTGACTAATTACACTTCCTGAGTAACTTGCCCAACACTGGTGGTCCGCTACAAGATAACATCAGAGGCAAAGCTGCATTTAACGATGCACAGCAGACAGTGAGACACTTGTACAAACTGTTCTGCCGCAAACAGAATGGAGATAAAAACAATTCCAAGCCCTCTAAACTTTTTTCTGTGATGATATTTTTTTTTAAAAAGACAATCCACACATACAATATACACTATATTTACACAGCTGATCCTGTTGCAGCTTGACAAAAAAAGCGCTTTACAAAATGAGTGGCAGTATGCAGTTGGCAATGACGCGTTACATCTGACACAAAGATCCTGTGCTTTGTTGGATAATGTCTGTTCCTTTTCTTTCTCTCCACACGTGAAAACAGTGTCAGGAGGTTGATATGGAAAACAGCTTTACTCCTCATGCTGGGGTCTGAACGGTGGCTTTGATCTCAGCAGATGCTTTTTTTTCCTTCTGCCCCGCGTACTCGCCGATAAAGGAGCCGTCCTCGTTGAACTGAACATCCTCGTCGCCGTAGTCCACCAGGCTGTCACCGCTGTCCCCTGCTTTGATCTCTCTGCTCAGCGAGTGTTGGCTGCCCTTCAGTGGCTTCTCGTCATTGTCACTGCCAGAGAAGCACAGTGGATTTAAAATCAGCTCATTTCACCCATGGCTTCACTCTATGGCTTATTTGGAGAGGAGCGGCTGTAAGCTCCAGCTATCGCTGCCTCTACAATAAGCCCCTGACCAGCATTTAACCAACACTGATCAAATGGTAAAGGGACTGCACCTGCATGGTGCCTTTGTCATCTTCTAACTACCCAAAGTACTTAAACCTACATGCAGTTGAACTACCTCACACACAGGAACAGAGTCTGACATGAATGCTCTTTATAGTCCTCTGACAACTGAAGTCATCAGAAAGATGTGCATGCATTTTGGCAATAGAAGTTGTGTCCATCCGATCAGAGGAGTTAGCCTTCTTTAAACACTTAAAATGAAATGTGAGCAGCAGAAAAATCTTGCTTTTTCAGTGGTTAACCTCCTCATATAGGTTAATAAACCATTGTTCTCTGTACTTCCATTGCAAGTATGCACGCTCATCTGTAACTGTTTAAAAACAGTAAAGGGGAGGGTAAGATTCCCTTTGGTTCATGTTTCAAAATTGATGATTGTTCCTCTCTTCTCAAACCTCAGTTGAGGGAAAAAATTGTTTTACCGATCACCTTTTGAGACAGTTTTAACTTTGAGTAGCAGTGAGAGAGGAGGGAAATCAAAGAGGTGAGGAGACAGAGTAACGGCCCTGACTCAAGTCTCCTATCCTGTCCACATACTCCACATCATTTAAAGAAGCCGAACCAGTATGTGGTATAGAGCTGTGTGTAGCAGAACAGACTTTGAAGGAAAAACTTTATTATCCTCCTGGTCATTTCTTGCTTCTGTGACACTTTTTACTGACTGGGCTCATTTTTCTCTACAAAGTGAAATTTTGCACCTGTATTGATTCAGGAAAACCATGGCTATAAGCTGATGTAACCTAATTAGGTCTTTATTAGGCATGTGTGTTGATAAGATTTTTATTGGTATCAATGCCCTTTTTGATTCTGCTTATCAGTCAGATTCTTGAAGATTCCCTTATCAATTATTCCTGTGAATTTTCTGTCTACTAAAATAAGCTTCACAGGTTTTCTGTGTCAACATAATTTTATTGAGTTTATAAATAAATATGAAACTGGTCACTGGATTTATGCTTTATGCTGAAGTCAGCCATGAGCCTGTGTTTCCTGTTTAGAAAATATCTCTGTTAGTATTTTGACATTTTGAGTTTTCTGTTGTTCACAAAAACTAATTGTAATATATTTCTGAGATGAAAGTTGAAATTCTGTTTCAATACCAAAGTTGTATTGATGTTTGCAAACAAAACACATCAATGCAATGTCCTGTGCACATTAGTATCAAGATAGCACCAGTGTTTATTTCTTTCTGTGTTCAGTGCAGAAGCTTCTTCGCTAAAGCTTCAAGCAGAAAATCCTGAACCAGAATTTTCCCAAGAAACTGTTATGTATCTGCTGAGCTAAGCTAGCTGAGGTAGAATAGTGGATGTAAGGTCTGTCGGCCTAAATGTAACAAATCCATAAGGGAATCGTTCAGAATAAAATCTGACAGGAGCCTGCTCTTGCTATCCATCCCTAGTAAAGCAAAATTTAAAAGCAGAAATTACACACCTGTAAGACAAAACCATGGGGGGCGGGGGGGTTAAAAGATTTTTGAAGCTTGATTACAGGGTGTGTGTCCATCATTCAGGGTTTGCTAAAAGCAGGAAGACGTGTCAAATTTGTTTACAACAGAAGGAAGAAGGAAACAACTTTTTATCCAGAAATTTTCATTGAAAATAAAAGAATCAAAGCCGATGAAACTCTCACGTCTTTTCCATCTTGTCATTATCACTTGTGAAACATTCAGGTACCATCAGAAATTTGAGAGTCTGGCAGTTATGCTGTTTTGTTTTTCATTTTTTTGGAAAAGGCGAATGGTTTGTAAATGTCAGTCATCTAAGAGAAATGGGTATTTTGGTCTCAACAGCTGCTTTTGGGCTCTAGAAGTGAATCAAACAGTTACCAGCCTCCGAAAAACCACAAAGACAAACAGAGCCCTTGTGAATGCTTCACAGAGTTCAAGTGGCAGATGGATCTCAACATAAATTGGTCAGAAAAGACTGAATCAGGCCTTCAGGGTCCAATTAGTACAATTAACCACCAATGAAGAAGAATATTATGAAGAAGAGAGGAGGTGTGACGGTGTGGGTTTGTTAGTGACGGTTGTTGGTGTTTGATTGAAAATTCAGGGCACACTTAGCCAGTATGGCCACCACAGCATTCTGCAACAACATGCCATGGTGTGCGCTTCGTGGGACCATTATTTTCCAAATGTGCATCCAGGCTATTCATGTGAAGGCTACGTGACCAAGAAGGATCACGATGAAGTGCTTTGTCACCTGACCAACCCAAAATTTCAGTTTCTATGCGTAGTAACATAGTAACAATAGGTGTGTTTACATCATCGTTTAAAAACACGCAAATGTGGAACTTATTTTCTAGAATCTTCAAAAAAACAAAAAAAAACCTAGCACTCAGGTGTACATTTATTTAATGGAATACTAATGAGAGATCCATCTGACTGCAGAATCACACCAAATCATTATCTTAAGTAAATCCCTATGATATGAACAGCTGCTTTGATGGGACATGTTCAGACACTGTCCTATTTAAGAGCTGACTCCAAACACACAGCTCATTTTAGCTCTGTGCTGTGTGCTGGATCGTGTGTGTTTAGCTCCATCAGTGCAGAAAGAGGTATCTAAACAGCTCAGCAACCAACACAAACACAAACACAAACTGTTTCTATGAGAAAAATCTCTCTACAGTGATGCTACCACTCCAACAACACTGAGGTGCAAACTGCAAACCTTGTTTACCACATATTTTCCAGTTACTCAGTCCATCAAATGTCTCGAACAGAAGGAGTACAAGGCTCCATGTGAGCTTCATGCAAGCTGGGTTGTCTTTTCAGTGAGGGGAGAAATGCAGAGGGAATAACAGAAGAGAGGAAGAGAATAACTGCTCACAGAAAGGAAACTCATACGCCGTTGCATGTCATTTGAAGTGAGGCAGTGAAATAACGTTTGGAGCATAATACCTGTACCTTACCTGTATTCACAAAAAGTGTCGTCATTCATGCCCTGGGACTCCACGTCTGGGTGAAGGTCTTCTTTTTCTTTAACTGCCCACAAAATGAAAACAAAAGATAACATCAGTGGTTTCTGGCAGAGGCAGCTGCGGCGCCGTGGCCCCTGACTCTTCTGTTGTTTGAGCAGATTCAAGGCTCTGCCCCTGACTCACTGTATTCTTCCCTCAATACACTGTTCACACTTATGAGAGATTACAAAATGTAAAACAAATGCTGTCAAATGTTGGTCTTATATAAATGCAAATCTAATGATAACACTACCAAAACTTTCAATGTTAGTAAGTGGTTCCATGTGTAAAGTTACAGATAAAATAAAATAAATACAGAAGCATGAGGCTCCGGCAGATGTCGGAGTGGCACTTTGTAATTGGAATTTAATGAGAAAACAGAGGACATAGCTGTATCTTGCTCTTTTTTCTGCTGACAAGTGAAATGATCGCTGCCCAGACGACAACCTGATGGCCATTAGCTGTGAATAATAAAGCAGATAAGGACTCTCTTGTCCCCAACAGAGGGAATAACATTAAGATACTGCAGAGCTTATGTCATCATTACCTGCTGAGCCAAAGCATGTACAGCATTTGCATTATGTCTCGCTGTGGGCTGCACTTTGCTTACATCCTTGCTAGAAAATGATGTGTGCCTAAATAACACAGCAGCCAGAGATGGACACATGCAAATGTCCATTCTTATTAGGTCATTTTGAAGCAGATTTTACAGTAAAATAATTTTGTGTTGCAAAAATAAACGTACATATTTCTGATATGATCACACAAGACTGATAATATGTCAGAGCAAGAAAAAAAAGTCAGTGAAAACACAACGGGCATAAAGGACTTAAGCAAGGTGATGTGTGTGATTGTTTCTGGAACTTACCCGAGTATTTCCCTCCTTTGTTTTTGTTGACAAAGCAGGCAATCAGCACAATGAGTATGAGGACAGCGATGGCAGACAGCAGGCCGATGAACCAGCCCTGGGTGGATATCCCTCCGTGTGTGCTGGCCAGACCTAAGGAGAAGAAAACAAGGTGACTTTTAAATACCTTGGCCTTTTCATCAGGACACTGATTGAATGTTCGCATCGACCAAGCCTATCTGATGTAAAGGAGGACGGCGGCGAGGCAGCTGATGGGTACGTACCAATATTAATATTAAACAGCCAAACCTGCTTGTCTAATTAATCAAGTGAGGGACGCTGAACAAATGTAATTCCTCTCAGTGAGCCTGCTTAGCTTAAATAGACACACCACCGAGGACCACAGGTCGCTGCCTCAGTCATCCCTCAAGGACATGCAGAGTGTGACCCACTCTGTTCAAAGAGAGTCAGTCAGTTTGTCTGTGCTCTCTTTGTCTGTGTGTTTCTACTCTAACAGTTTTGGTTTCCCCCCCTAAACTGTGTGCCCAGTTCTGACAACATCTTTAAGGAGACACTATGGCTGTTTACCAAACGATCTTCTATACTACACTGTTTTTGAGTGTAAAATCACAGTAAATTATTGACCAAATTCTCTTAAATGTAGATTATTAGACGTGTGGACAGTCAGAGCTTTTTGTCCAGTAGTTTTTTGATTAAATTCAGATGTGGAGGGCAGATGAAAAGCATGTTGTTCTGCAGGCTGCAGTAAAGGATGAGTTTATCTCTTTGAAGAGTTGATAGAATGTGCACATTATGATGATGTCAGCAGCAAAATTTAAGGTGAACCACATTTCATTTTTGAAGATTTCAGAATTAAAGTAAGATCAAAGCACGTCTGTTACTTTACAGGTGTTTCCCTGCGCAGATAAAGCTGAAAAGACTTAAACATTCATTTTGAATTTCTGAGATAATGTAACAGTGACAGTGCACAATCAAAGTTGACTCCAAAAGGACTGAATATTACTTCTATAAAGGAAAACAATGTTTAATCTGGAAAACTACATCGCATATTTTCCTTTGTACAATTAATTTGGGGGACATTTCACTTGACTGCTCTGCAAAAACTGATATCAAAGCAAGTGTCCATCAAAATTGCTTTGTTGAAAAAATAAGCATCAAGTGTTTTTTGAGTAAGAATCATATCTCATTACAATAAACAAAACACATATATTTTCTTATTCTATGGATATATTTTGTTATTACTCTTCAACAAGCTTTTTGGGTGTAAATTTGTTACTTCGACATCTCAAAAGATCACATTTTTTCTGGACTTTTCTGGTGAATGTGGCTAATATTGTGCCCAAAAGGACAATTTTTTCCTAAACATCAGACATAAACACTTTTGAAAGTATTCTAAAAAGTGTGACTTCACTTTTTGGAGTGAACTGACATTTCAAAGTATCCCATGGATTAATAAACAACACAAAGCAGACATTCAGTGGGGGGGGGGATCCATTCTCATGAGTAATTCCTGTGCGTTGTATAACAACTCCAAAAAAAAAAGAAAGAAAAGGATTTCTCTTTACCCTACTTTGCTGACCTCTTGGGCTCCTTATGTTCATACTCCTGTTTTTTTTCTTTTTCCTTTTGCTTTCCAACACAGCTGACAGTGTGAATAAGATAAGAGCTTGCTCCCAAAAAAGGCACAGTCAAGTGAGTTGTCTGGAAGTGATTCAGTTTTGCAGTGTTAGACCGCGAACAATCCCCAGTCTGCTGCGAAGTTTGTTCAAAAGCTGTTGCAACTGAATACAGCAGCATGGCCAATTTGTTTCAACATCTCAAACAGAGGCATGCAGCCAAAGAGAGAGAATGAATCTCACTTAAAGAGAAATAAAGGACCATCACAGCCTACAAATATCTCCGAAAACTAACTAACACTGGTGGAGTGGTGGGCTTTTTAGTTACAGCTCGCCTCGGCCTTTATCTGAGCATCTCTGATCTCTGTTCTTCGCTTATGAACAGAAATAACATGATTGTTATCACTGTCATTTTCTTGAGTACAAGGGTGCAAACTGGTCCCAGGTAAAAAAAAAAAAAGGCGTCAATCAACTTCCCAATAATACAGATAAATGAATACAGACACTGTATTTTTGAAGAGTTGTATTTCAGTCATCAAAGAGTTTCATTTGACTAATAAGCTTTTCAACGCACTGTACATGCACGGGGGGGTGGGGGGGTGGTCCAAAACGACAATGCCAAAAAGTAACTACAGTTGTAGCCATGTTCGTTGTGTTCTGTCTGTGCCTAAGTCTGGTTCAGTATAGAGGGCTGTGAGTGGGAGCTGTACTAGCCAGGGGGGACCAGAATTGCGGGGGGGGGATTACAGCCTTAATGACCATTCTGGTCTTGCTCTTAGACAGCAGGCCCATAATCAGAGCGTAGAAAGCCTGTGCCCCCCATGTCAGATCAATGTACAGCAGGGTCTCATGTCTGCTTTGTTCCCTCCTCACTCATGGTAACAATAATTGTTAGGTTCCAAATCACAAAAGCATTCTGGGTCCAACTTTAGAGCTGTAGCTTCACTAAACAGCTGGGAGAGTCTAGAATATGCTGAAAATAAGGAAACAAAGTGATGGAGGACGAAGTGAGCAATGACACAGGAGGAGATTTCTTCTTTTTTTCAGACAAAAATCAAACAACTGTTTATTGTGGAAACAGAACAATTATTGCTGCCGTGAGTGGAGAGGGAACAGGGGCAGCCAGACAATTACAATAATTATACTCTAAAATGATTAAATATTACTCCTCCAGGGAAATTAATGATTACTCTGGAAAAAAATACAAAGCAAATTTTCCTGTGAACATAAATGAGAATGGTTGACAGGAGTATTTTCTCTTTACAGCTTTACAGAGTGGTTATTGTTATGTGTGTGGTTTTCTATAAAAAACAAATAAAGTAATAACATATACAAATTATCCTTTCACTTTCACTATATTTACACTTTCACCACTATCTTCGGGTATTTTTATAGAATCCTAGAAGAAGAGAAAGTAACTGACCACTTGCTATAAGAACTGGCACCACAGAATCATGTGACAGCAGCGTAGCCAGCGCCCTACCCACAGAGATGAGCTAAAGAGACAAAAATATTTGTATAAACATATAAAGAAAACCTGAATAACAGAAAGGACCTATTTGGGATCCAAAACGGTGAATTAGACAAGTTTGCACCCCTGAAAGTAGAGCAAATATTGCACTCTATCCGTCACAGAAACGTAATCTAACCTGGCATACAGCTGGGTAAGAGGGAAAATATGTGATGTAGTGGATGATGGGCATTATTAGTCTGCAGAAAGAATGTTTTGATAGCAGCTGTCAGAGGTAGTCAAAAAAGCTCAACCCACTACATTTCCCCTCCACAAATATGCAAATCTTCTGCTGTGTCTCCTGCTCAGGTGCATTATTTACTCAGTACACAAGGACACCTGTGTCTGCGCTGCCCATCCCAATCACTGCAAACGACACTCTCTGACTAATGTTGATGGATTAGTCTCCAACTATGGTAATCCCACTCATTGGTACTGCACAATGACTTTGACTGACATAGCCCCCTGGACTAAAAATATCCTTAGGCTGGCTGCCTTGTTTTGTCACAGCGCTCCTCAGCTCGCCATTAAACGCTGCAAGAGGCAGCTGCTCACCCAGCAGGAAGCTGATGCCCTGGAAGACGCCCCTTCAAAGTCAGGAGGCTTTATATAAGACGAGGCCAGAAAATATTCTGATATAGGAGCTTTCAACAGCTTCCACTTATCCACTTATCTCAGTGTCCTGTAAATATCCCCCTTCCAGTGTGAGCTCACACCTTCCAGAGTAAACCCAGGAGGACGTCCCCGCTCACTCTTCTCTCTCAGCTCACATCCTGCTCAATAACCACAGAACAGTGTTGCTGTTTACCCTGCTGCAGATTACATGGAAATGTCAGGTGACTGTTGGTTCAATACAGTGGTGTGTAGAGGGAGGACAGAGGCCCAACAAATCAATCAATGACAATTAGACATATTTGTCCCCTTCAAGTGACTGCACTCCACAGCTCTACAGCTCAGAGTATGGATCCACATCTCCACAGGGAGAGAACCAGCTTTACACCCCCTGGTGCAGGAGTTATGAAAGCTTAGGTCAAGATTTTTATTTGTTCAAGGCATGAAAAAAAGATGTTTTTACCATCAGACTATAATATGCAAGTATTAAACAGAAAACTATACACACACACACACACACACACACACACACACACACACACACACACACACACACACACAGAGTGCAGCTAAACCACATACACACTAACAAACTGCAGGGAATTTACGAGGACACTTCAACAGTGAAATCCTGTTATGTTTAAATACAGGTCAACCCTTTTTCATGACATTTTTTAACAGTCTACTGTGTATTGGATGATGGTATAAGACATTGAAACAGGGCTTCAAACTGGTTTACTGGACAAAAACAAAAACCAGAAACTTTTTATGCTCCGGTGTAGAACCTTAAAACGATAGAAACCAGTTAAAACAGGTATTTTTTCATTCTTGAAATGTATATGATGCTGGTCATGCTAGTCATTCAGCAAACATTCCATATCCATCCTTTTACACTCACACTGCTGTCTTTGCCCTTTTCCAACCACACTCAGAAAAATGAAACACTGACCTGAATTAAAGTTGTCATGTCAAATGGTTCCATTTAAATGTCTTAGGTTGGTTAAAAGCAATCATTTTAGAGTCAACTTGGTTCAACATATTGATGCTTTCAACTAACTGGAAGCATTGAGATGGAACCAACTGACATGATAAGTTAAAGTAGAGTCAGTTTTTCATTTTTTTGGGTGTAGTGCGCTAGAATGTCAGATTAGACAACTGAACGCAGGTTGTAGCAGGCGCTTCCTTGTTCATCTTACTGGTAATACATTTCAGTCTTCTCCATTTTTAGGTCAACAGCCAGGCAGGATAACTCAAAACATAAACAAGAGGCAGAGGAAATTTCAGCCACAGTGGTGGGACCCCTGGGGTTGGCTGGGATACAACGCAGATAATAATCTTGTCTTTTGCTTAACCTGCTGTCAGCGCCGACCTACGTAGGAAAGTGAGTTAAGTATAGATAAGATAAGGTTTTTGAAAGAAATAACAGCCCTTTTGAAAGTTAATGTTACAACTACCAATTTCAAGTCCAATGGATGACATGGGATTATATTAACTATTTCAGGAACAAACATTTTTGGTTCTAACTGGTTCGAGAACATAAATTATGTTGTGGAGCCAAAAACCAAAATGTTAAAATACTGTTTCTGTTTGGAATGAACCTAATGGGAAAACATTCTGTTTTTTAGTAGAGTACAGTATCAAACTCCGTGTTAAAATGACTTAAGTTTTGTTTTTAGATAATTCTATAAATTAAAACAAGTTATTCCAAAGCATTTAATGAATATTCACACTTTTTAACTTTTGAAAAAAGAAAACTTGTTGTTGCGTGATAGTTGAGGGTAATTTACAACTTACTGAAAAAAAAAATAATAATAATCATACTATAACTTGGATGTTACTGGATTGACAGGATATACCAGCAGGGGTCGACTCACAGGTGTGGCTGTCTGTTGGTCATCTTAGGGTCAGAGAAACTCACATGCAGTTGCAAAACCTGAGCACTAAATGAAGCTCATAGGAGTGGAGCAGCAGAGAGCACTCTGCAGGCTGATGCTACACAGTTTCACCACAGAGACCACTGAGCCAAGGAGAACAGGACTTTAAACAGCTGAACACTGCAGGGACCAGCTTTCACAAATTAGACATGTTTTGTATCTTTGAAGATGAGCTAACTGAGCCCAGACATCATGGATTCACCAGTATTGACTACAGAATATTTTCACAACACACATTCAGTAGATTGCATGAATTCCACAATGAAATCCCTGTTTGACTGCCTCTGTGGTTTAATGCTGGACATGTTAGGATGCGTTTCAGCTCTACCTATAGCGGGGCGAGTGCGTTTGGTCACGGGGGGCTTTGGAGTGCTTGGAGGTGAGGGGGAAGCTGACCTGCCTGGAAAGAAAGATACATCTTTTGGTTATCAACTGGCATGTAGCTTTGTGTACTTGCAATAGTCTACTCTACTGCACACTATGTTAGTCTAATATCTAAAATTAGTATCTAAGAGAACAAATAAGACAAAGCTACCTGTAGGGTAAGAACATTTGAAATAGCATGCTGAATTCTCACTAATTATACAGACAGCAGGTAGTAAAAACTATAACTTTGCCCTAAATATGTTCCCTTTTTTCTTTGTTGACCAAATGAGTGGTATTTCTACTGCTCTTCCTGGGTTTGGCTTCTCAACCATCATTTTTCCCTGAGCTTGAGCTGGTAATTTGCACTGAGCCTGCTGTTGCTAGGATAACACTCACTTGTGGTTTACAGTCACTAATGAGCCATAATTAATATAAATTCAGTATTACTTAACTCATTATCATAGCTATTCAAAAGAAAGCCACAAACTTCATGGAAGGAAAAGCTGACATGTTTTCTAATCTAAGTGGGCATCAGTGTGCTCTCTGCTGATGAGAGGGGCGCACTGCAGACAAGGTCAATTATTTGCAGAGGGGATGAGTGTTTGGAGCTGTTTAATTCTGCTCAGGGAAAAAAATAATATTTGTCTTAACTTTTCAGCCTAAGAGCCAGGTGAGTTAGTCAGGCATCTAACATCCACGACATCTGCATTTCTCAATGAAGTCATGCATGCTTGAACTAAATAATCCACATTTAAAAACATCGACCAACATACAGTGAGTTTGAAATTCACAGAAAAGGAAACTCCTTCTGACTGTGTCTCAGAGCTCTAATGTGTTAGTATGATGTTCTACATTTTGCACACAAATAGATCTACATACTCATGCCAACAGTGAAAGCCAAAGTGAAAGCTGGTGGGGGGTAGAGAAGAAAACAGAAAGGGAAAGCAAAGCATTGCAAAGCAGACTTGTAAAAACAGATTAACAATGTTCATAGCACAAGCCATTTAAACCACAAAAGACACTTATCAAGAATATGAACATATACACATGTAGTGATGGCACATGATGTCAGAAAATAATATTTGTGCTCAAATCTTAACAGCTCCTTCAAATCCCAACACACAACAGCAGTCTTAAGAATTTTTTCTGGCTCCTCAGCATTCAAATAATCACTCCTGAGGAGCAAATGAAGCTTCAGTCTGTGATTGTGTAGATTTGACGGTGTACACTGAGGAATCTGTCACATATTTAACGTATGCAGCTAGTTACTAAAATTTAGGTTATACTGTCTGTATTTTGTGACAATGACTTGAAATGTAGCAAGGACCAAAAATGTAATAAAAAAAATGTAACAAAATCTAAAATGTTATACCTGGTTGACACTGTCACAGATGCTGAGTCTAACACTTAATAACTTTTTGTCCAAAATGTAACAACTTGTTACACTGTAATATCTTTGTTTGGTGCATCTGTTCTGTTACAAAAGCAAAAATTCTTACTTTTGTTTAATATTTTCAACAACTTTTTTCACAAAAAAAGAAAGAGAAACATATGAACTGTAGATTCTGACCAGATGATGTTTTGTTTGTGGGCGTCAGTCATATTTACTTTTTCTGTGACAATATGCGCTCCTGCTCCTCACCACTATCCGTTGTCTCACTCACTAAGTGAGGCTAAGACACCATACCTGACTGAGTGTCGTCTCTCTCCTATCACCTGATGTTATGATCCTCACATGTGATTGGCTGCATAGTTGCTCTGCTGTCACAAAGGTCTGCCGTGAGCAGAGCTGAGCAAATGAATGAGTGCTGAACAACAAAATGAAAAGTTGGGAGCCGGATCTCACTCGTGGAAGTCAGACCTTCTGATTCACGAGCAGAGCCACATCTTTTGAGTCTGACATGTCACTGGTAGATGAGCACTGGTAGGATATAACCAGGATTCACTAACGATGCTTATGTAACTAATGTTAGGGACTCATCTCAGAGCGCCAGGCTGTGAGGAACACTAAACAGAGTCTGCTCACCTTCTTGACACAAAGTTACACTACCAACTGAGTTCACTAAGTAAGCCACCTTCAACAAAGAGCTCTATGTAACTACAAATAAATACATTACCTTGTCGCTTTGCACCCTGCGTTAACTTGTCTTGAACAAAGAAACAAAGAGTTAAAAAGATCTGCTTCCGAAGAAGTGACAAATGGCAAACGTCATATCCGTAACAACTGGTCATAGTGCTCATGGGAAACAGTAACTTGATCCTAGAAAAAGGTGATAAATTCTGACCATAAGTGTCACTGCAATGAACGCCACTAGAACATCCTCACAGGGAGAAATGGACTACGCTGAAATTGTCCGAGATACTCTACACTTCTATCTCATCGTCCATACTCTTATTGCTGGAAGTCTGAAGCCTTGTGTGTAATCTAGCTGTGGTATGTAGTTACTAACACACAACATATGATTAAAATGAAAAGATAATATGCTACAGTTAGACATCGTATGATAACTTACCCACAGACTCTTTCATGATTACACTATTCAGTGGTAAAAACTATAGTTTCCCTTTTGCTCAAAGCAATTTTCTTTCTTGGGTGATTGTTTCAGCTCTCTGCCCAATCAATAAGCACTTGCTCTTTCATGACAGTGACAAATGAAAACCTCTGCTACATCCATATGAAATTGTTTATCCACAAAAATTACTTACATGGAGTTATGAAAAGCTTGGCTGCCCAGGCATATATCATAGTCCACCAGTTCAAATCCATTTAGTCATGGTAAAACGGATCCATCACTGACTTTACGTAGACTGAAATTTGTCTGCCAGTGCTGCAGCCCAGAGCTCGTCTGTGTTCTTTTGGCTTGAACTAGAGAGCTTAAATA
>RPOG01002624.1:0-86413 GCA_008086565.1 Thalassoma bifasciatum | reverse complement strand
CAAAAACCAACAGCAGCAAATGAAGTCAGGTCATGTTGAGGTGAACAGGGTTGTCTATAGGTAACTTATACACTTGAACCATCTTTGATTACATAATATCATGCACTGAAAAGAGCACCTCAGCCTGTTTGTAGTGGTGGGAGTGTGTGTTATAGTATTAAAATTGGAGGGAAGTGATCTAAAATGTAGGTATAAACAAGCATAACAGTTTGAAAATTGCCTGAGTGGATCTGCCAGGTGTCACCAGAGCAGCGGGAGAGGATGATTTGGGATGAAATTAGATGTTATAAAAATGCCACTTCACAAAAATTCAATTATCAACATGAGTGAGAGACATCAGGAAGGGAGGGAGTAATACACACCGTGGGCGCAGTTACATTGTTGGGCGCTATAAAACATGGAACTGAGTGTGACCTACATAAAAATCTGTGAAGCAGCTGTTAGAGAGAACGAGTTTTACAAAACCACTGACCTGTATTCTTTATGCCTCGGCGCTTTAATGACATGCCAATAAGATAATATACAATTTGATAGAATCATCCCAATGGATTGAAAGCTAGAATAGCATCATGGTCACCAAAATTTGATTGGTTAGTTGTACAAATCCAGTACAAAGCATCAATAAGGTGCAAGACAGTTAATGAATGAAAATCTTCACGTTGTTACAAAAGTGTTTTTCTAGAAGTTATGGTCATGTCTTGAATCAGGGGGCTCAGACTCATCCCAGGAGCCAGATACAGCTCACAAGACCATTTCAAACAGCCCTCTTCTTCATGTGTATTCAAGTGAAACCGGCCTGCTGCAGTCATGGCCTGGTCCACTGTCTGGACTGAGGGAGAAATATCTGAGTTGACCCTGAATGCAGCATAATCACCATGTGAACCTACGCAAAATGAATATACATTTTACACACTGCTAATGTCCTCAAAACTTTAAAACAAGATGATTCCCTTTCAAAGACGAGCAAAAAGTTGTCACACCTGTTGCATGCACGGGGACAGTTGAAGGTCCTCACCCTAAAATTTTATTGCTTAAAATAGTTACACCACCAACATCTTTGGGTGTACTTTACCTGATATAAATACCCCAAAAATATACTTCCCATGAAAGTATATTGAAGTATAACAATATATGGCTTAGTGAAGTACTCTTATTTTACTTTCCATATATAAAGTTTTGGCTCTGACTCTCTCTCTCTCTCTCGAACATGAGTCTGGTTCCATCCAAGGTTTCTGCTTGTTAGAGGGAAGTTTTCCTTGCCATTGTAACTTCTTAAATCCAGGTCTCAATCTGTTAATGATTTTTGGAAGTGGCTTCAGATAACATTTGTTATGATTTTGTGCAAGAGAGATAAAGATTGATTGAGTGATACAATAAAGAAAATTGTTTTATTAGCAGACTCAAAAGTAAGGCTCTGAAATAAGTGAACAATTAGGGAGTCAAAAATGAAAAAAAGAAAGTCATAATAAAATAGAATAACTGAACTGAGACTTTTTTTTCCCTTTGTTTTTTTGTTCCTTCCTTAGAAATGTCAGCCTCGTCCAGTGAGATTTTAAGAAAATGATATATTTATTTTGCCATAAATAATGGCAAAAATGATTTACCCCTTAAACACTAATGTCATGTAAAAAATCAACTGTGACAACGTGAAGGTGCTCAGGGATCCATGACACTGAGATGAATACAACATAATGAAAATCATATAAATACAATTGCTCAGGTGAAAATCACCCAGTTATAGTGTTCGAGGATTAAGGAGTATAAACCTATGTAGCATTATTGAACTTAACGTGTAGCAGTTTGCAAAGTAGCAGGAAGAAGAGCAGACACAAAGAGCTGCACAGCTAAAGAAAGAGCAATCAATGCAATAAAACATATTCAGAGAGCATGAAAGGTGGCAAATCAAAAACAAGTCCAGACTTAGTGAAACTGAGGGTTACAACATCCACCCCCCTCAGAGCAAATGTGGCCCAGCAGTCTGAGAAGAAGCTTTCAGGTGTCTGACAGGAAACATTCAGCAAGAAAAAACAGAGCTAACTGTGAATGAAGTACAGTTGTCAGAACTGTTAAATGTTTTGTTGTTGTCTTTTTCCTCAAATAATTTTGTGAAACACCTGAAGCAGCCCCCGAATGACAAGCTCAGATGCACAGTGGCCCTCAGGTTATTTTATTTTGAGAGCCCTGTATTAAATATACTACTGGGTTTAGAACTCGTCACAACAATGTATCTGGTTTCTCTCAAACTTCAAGACGGACGCGTTAAAGATAGTGTTCTTTTCTGTTGTTGTCACGATCATGAAAACACATTTCTATTTGCATGCATCAAATACCATGTTTGTAATATGCCAAATAAGAATTTCACAGCAAGTTGTAAAGCAAATTTTATGCAATTCTTGATGATATTGAAAACAGAATCTAATCAGACTGTACATCCTTATATTTGGTGAATTATCAAATGTATGTTCCTTTAATTTAGTCATGTTTCCTTCCCTCCATTCTGTTGAAAATGATGGAAGCTGCACTGTACATTGAAAATAAGAGATGTGTCTGCACTTTTGGTTCAGTTTTGGTCAATTCATGTTAAGTTCCAGATCTTAAGAGTGTGTGACATAACTTTGTGGCATGTCATAAGGACCATTTCCCACCTTATAAATGGGTCAGCTGCCTTCTTCGTGCTGACAGAATACACTTTATTGTGTGGCAGTTCATGAGCTTATATGACCTTAAAGGCAGAGTATGCAGGAATTTTTGTTAAGTTTTGTTTATTTTTTTAACACACAACATCCAAACTGGGCTCCTCCTCTGTGGCTCAGTGCCAGCAGCTGTGCATGCTCATTGCCACTGATCGTAGCTAATAGCATGGCAAACAGTTGTAGATTAGTGAACACACCATAGACAGTAAAAACAGCCCTGTGAGCTCCTGCAGCATAGCATGGGAGACACATACGAGCTGTCCACCTGACTTCCTGCAGGTAAATGAGGCATGTTGCACATCATGTATCATTCCTTTTCCGTGTTACGGTGGCTATCGTAGCCACTCAGGATAGTTTTGCCCACTGCACTTGCACACTGGGAATGCTGTGATTTGCTGGTCCCCACCCATAGCAACTTCCACTCTCTGCCCAGAAACGTCTAGAGTCAAAAGAATCCAGAGTCAACCAAAACATCAGTATAACAAGCAGAGGAGGGGGTCTAAGAGTGAATGAGGCAGACACAGACACTCACACACGTGTTTAGAGGCCCAGAGTTGATGATTGTGCAAGTTTGTTCTTGTAAAAGTTAACATTTCATTTTATAGGAAAATCCTGCATACTCTACCTTTAAGCAATGCATTTTGTATGGGGTAGGGTTGGTCTGAAGTTTGGAAAGTATAGATATCTTCTTCTTCTCTGACTTTATGTATGCTGTAGAGTGATGCTGCCCCCAGATACAAGGTGGATGTCATGCATTGCCTCAGAGTTTTCAGTCAGAAATGTCAATAAGTTTGTGCAAATGTGCCTCAGCAAACACTGGTATCAGGGAGTGACTCACAAATAACCAGACTGAAATAAAAATCAGCGCTGTCTCACTAAAGTTGCTGATAGAGTTTTGGCCCTAACTTAAATAAATGAGGAATAAATATTGTATGTTGTATTTGTTTATGGGAGCACTAGTTGCGAAGCAGGGACTGGTTGTTAGTTGTGTGGAAACGTCTCTCTCCTCATCATGATTCAGCGCCAGTCCTGAGTACAACTGTAAGAATAATTGAACTAAGGATAAGGCTGTGTTTGAGTCCGGGAAAAAAACAGGGACAAAGGAGCAGGGAAAAGGGGGAGCTTTACTGAATGATGACAAGTAATGGTTTTCAGCCCTGTGGTTTCGGAAGTGCAATTTGTCGTATGAGCAGAAAAACGCTGAGGCGAGTAACAAGAACTCATTACTGTTGTTATTGTGGCAGCAACTTGCTCCATCCCTCTGCCGGACGGCCCCTGTGTGTTGTAGGAGACTTGTGATAAATAATTGAAATGTTGACTCAGCCCAGTGGTCCGGGTCAGAACAAGCTGTATTTGTACGTGCGCATGTGTGTGTGCGGACTCTTGTTTGTGTGTCACCCTTGTGTGTTTGAAAGACCTAAGAGGCTGCTAGCTGAAAGGCATCATTGTGTATTCAGCGGGGAGAGGGGGCAGAAGGTTTGGACAGATATGGAGGGATGGTGGAATATGCTGGAGAGACTGGAGGTAGCCAGAGAGAACGAGAGGAAGTGTGAAATTGAACAGCTGTTTTCCATCGCCCAGCTGATGTGCTTTCCATCCCACCATCACTCAATAATGTTTCAGATAGCCGCGAGCACTGTCTGCACACACATACACTCAGACTCAAATAGCAAAACACGCCGCCGGCTCGTGCAGTGGTGCAACCACACAGAAGAAAGTACGAGTGAGGAGACCTGCAAGTGTTTTCCAGGGTTTAATTTATGTCTGCAATTAACTCAGAAAAGCATAGAGGCTGGAAGCTCTCTGCTGGATGCACATTTAACCCGTTACCAGAGGACAAGCTGCTCATCACGCTTCAGCATGAAAACAGCAGAGTATGATGCACTGTTGTTGGTCCTTAAATTGGCACTGGAAGCCCAAGTTTATTTGTGGAAAAGAGCAGGAACCAAAAAGAGCAGACTTCATGAAACTTTTATGGACACATTGAGCTTTATTCACCAACAAATGTGTAGAACTGTTTTTTTTTCTGCACTAAAATACAGTGTGTATGCAAAATCACCTCTGGATTCATGACACCTGTACCTGCCAGTTTTGTTCATAACACTTTGATTATATCAGTGAATCAGAATAGTTCTAATTCCTGCAACCTGCTATCAGTTTACTACCATGTCATCTATACTAGGACGTTTATTTGGAAGATCAGGAGGAAGCACCATTGACCTCGATGTCTAAAATACCAGCATCAGCCACACAACTCCACTGTCCTTCATCGTGAGTCTCGTCTGCAGACCCACATCCTGACCAATAAGGTGATTAATCATCAGCTGACTCCCTGGGTGCTGAGGGAGATTGCAACTGTTATCCAAAATATGAACAACACATTAAAACAGCTGCTGGATATTTTTATAAACAAATAAGTCTGAGTAAACAATGAAACTGTTTGTCATTTGCTCGGAAAAGTCTTTGGAAGAAGCCAATTATTTATGGTTTTTATTTAGTTTGAAATTTGCTCTATGACTTACTAGAGTAAAGATGCTGCATTAACGATACCCAACAGTTTGATTAGCATAGAAATATGACATTTTGATACACACATTGTCATATTTCTTAGTTAATCTAAGTAGTTAATCTAAGATTCAATATTCTGTAACTGATAAGGGTGAAAAGATGTCATTTTCATGGATGTTCAGTCCATTCACTGTTTTCTTACGGAATTCTGTTAAAGGCTTTTAAAGGTTTACCGACAGTCTGAGAGAGTTCTCTTCGTGTTTGCAGTGTTAGATTACACCCAATAGATACATTGATGAATCACATATTTGTGGTTCAAACATCCATACGTACAGCTGAGGCATGTGTGCATACGCAAATGAGGCCAAATGTCATTTTGTCTGTTATCCATAGGTGTGGGAAGAAGTGCTGCTGAGGGTGCTGAGGGTGACTGTGGGCCCCTCTCCTTGTTCTCTGGGCAACTGCAGTTTATAAGAATAGGATGAATAGATACAGTTTTTTTTCACACTCATGGACTAAGGGTGAGCTGTTTAACAGTCTTTATTGATGGTGAGGAGATAGTTATGAGTATTATTTCAATGTTTCATTGAACCACTGCAATGTCAGAATGTGGTTTAACCTCTTGGGACTCTGTGTACACATATGTGCAAATTACATTTCTGCCTCTGAGACCAATCATACTTCGTTTTTTAAAACTTTGACCCCTTAGCCAGGGGGCTAAGAGAGGTTATTTTTGGTTATATCACAACATTACATCCATTTCAGTGAAAAAAAAAACTTAATTTATGACTTTTAATGTCCCCACTCCTTTTTTTCTTCTTTTGATTTAAACTTCTCATCTTTTTTTTTTAAACTTTTTAAATCCTTTATTTGGAATTTTCACCTCCATATTTTGACTTTTTAACCCATAAATGTTTCTTTTTGTCTCTTAAATTTGACATTCTTTCCATACTTTTGACTTTTTATCTCTTCAGTTTGACTTTTGATTCACTTTTAATTGATCCCATAACTCCTAATAACCAAACTTCATGCACAAAGACTAAGTTTGGTTCTTATACTTATTAGGTCTTACCTATCCCAAACCGCTAGAAGGGTTAAACAATTCACACCAGACACCTCCTCAGGTCTCAGGAGGTTAAACAAGTTGCATCTGTCTGTGACTGCACCCAAACTCAATGACTGTCACCATCATTAGACACAGAAACAAGCCTGAAAACCAACAAAAGTGGCTCCATCAGCCCCAACACTGACCTTTACTCCCTCTGTCTCTCTCTGATACACACACACCAACAGTTGTTGAAAACACTGTGTCTGATGAAAGATTTGAGAGGATTTGGCATTTTTTGATATTTTTAATATATATTTTGAAAGTCTGTAGAGGCAAATCCAGTTGTTTAAAGCTTCTCTTGGAGTGCAGGATGTTTTTGACTTTTCTTGCATGAGGTTCTTGTGCATTATAGATGTGTTGTTAAAGGGTAATAGGCTTTTAGTCAGATTTATAACAGGATGACCGAGTGTCTTGTTTCCACATCCGGTCCTGGTTGTTTCATAAATGTCCTGATTTAACTGTTTGTCACACCTTTGCATCCCAGCACCCCTCTTTTTTTATTCCTATCACATCCTACCAGTACACCTTCTCATCACAGCATAATTTCTATTTTTTACAACAAGACGCCTTCCATTCTTTGTTTCTATATCATTTTAATAACACAACTGTCCTGTAAAATATATTGGATTTTTAAAGTCAAACAGAACCTTTGTCCTGACATTCAGTGTCAATACAGGCTGTGTGGAGGAAGTCACGTTTCCTGTGGCATTTAGTGGTGCTTTAATATGTCAGAGGGATTTGAGGGTGCAGCACCAGAAAAGGGCCTTGAACCTGTGGGTGCATGCACAGCTTTAAGTAGAGCAGAAACTCCTCTTATTCACTTGTTGGTGCGTGTGTCTTGTAGCTGTTATTAATCATTAGTACAAAGTTTTGAATTTCAAAAGTTTGTGTGAGAAATAAAAAGATAAAAGGTCTGTGTCATCATCCAACCCTGCTTCAGTTTGTGTCCTCTCCATGGCCTTTTGGAGCCACACCAACATTAATGTCGTGGCTTTGATTCTCCTTGTTTATCCAACACTGCAGAGACTTCCAAGTGATGTTACTCTGCGGCAAAATACAGACAAGTAGGCGTTAAGTAATGCCCGCCAGAGCATGTGGGTGTCATTTAATAATGTGTTTTCGGTGCTTTTATGAATCACCAAGAGTAAATGTTATGTGAAGACGACATAAAGGGTATCAGCAGCTGGTAAGAAGTCTCTCTACATCCAAAAAATCCCGAGGTGCTACATTCAGAAGTGTTGCACTTAGAGCATCGGGGGTGTGAATACAGATCAGAAGGTGAAGAAATGGAGAATGAGCTCTCAGGGTGAACAAAAATAAGACTTAAAAACAAAACTTAAAACAAAAATTGAGGGAATTTGAGTTGTTTTTTGTTTCATTTCTTGTACAAAAGCTTTTTGTAATAAATCTGAAACATTAAAAGTGTCATGTTATATTTTTAAAAACAGTTAAAGGTCATTTGATGCAGAAGTCTGATGTCATGAATGTGGCTGGGATCATGACTTAAGGTCTTCCACACTGCAAAAACTGACATCTAAGCAAGTCATTATGTGTTATTTGGAGTAGAAATTGTCCTAGTTTCTTGATTTCAGCCACATTCACCAGAGCAGGTCAAATGTCTTATTGCAAGTTTTTTAAGGACAAATATAAGGTCTGAATTGCTTGTAACAGGTCAAAAAATTCTGCAAATGGGATAAGAAAAATTCACTTGTGAAGTTCTTTTCCCATTGTCAGATATCTTTTACTTGTGGCAAGCAATTCAGACTTCATTGTGTCTTTGAATAACTTGAAAATAAGACATTTTCCTGGACTTATTAGTAGAATGTAGCTCATATTAAGAATAAGACGACACATTTTTGCTAAAAATAAGACTTAATGACTTGCTCAGATTTTAGTTTCCACAGTGTAAAATCCCTTTTTTGCCGCATTTCTCAGCGAACTGTTTCAGCGTCTGCATTTGAATATGCAAATTAGTTCAAACTCTCCCTGCATCTTTCAGGAAGTGGTCATGGTGACTTGACTCAAGGACATAACAAAGAATAAAGCAAAACGGCGATGACGTCATTGCCGGCTTCATTCCAAAACAACTTGCTTCAGGAGAGATTTTCAGAGAAAGGGAGCTAGTAGAGAGAGGAGAAGATGAATTTTTTAGCATTAGGGGGTGATGAAGACACGCCAGGGACCCATTTATTCGTTAGTAATTCATGTAAAAAGGGATTTTGCATAATATTGCACCTTTAAAAGTTTTAGGCCTGTTAATTTCCATTTTAAATGGTGACACTTTTGTGAGGGACTTGCATTTGTGTGGATGATCTGTGGAGCTGAGTTAAAGCCAAACAGCTTATTCTTTTGTTGCCATTGACTTGTTTTGAGCTTCTGCTGCCCCCAGGTGCTGACAATTAGGAGCCTGATTAGCCCCTGATTGGCAGCACCTGTGAACATGAGCCCTGCTGCAGTGAGCAGAAGTTGTCTGTTCCAATGTACTAATCCACAGCATGTTCCGCTTCTAAAGGTAAGACATCATGTTTAAACTTGTTTGTCTGGGGACACTTATGACCAGGTAACTGGCAGTTTTGTCCGTTAAAAGCTCTCTCTAACGCATCCAGTGTGTGCATCTGCTGCAAGCTAAACAAGCTTTGGTTGGTGTGTTTGGTGCAAAGTGGGCTACCAGGGAAAGTGTGGTGTATAGTTACTGCAGTGATATGAAAAGCAATAGTTATCAGAGTTACTTTAGCTGAGCTTCATCAGACAGGCTGCTTTTTGAGATGCAGAATAACTTAACTTAAGCCATTTCATGATTCTTAAGGCTAATTTATACTCCCTTTTAGGGGTGTCTTCAAATATTCGACGATTTGATGATCTGTTCGAGGGGCCTGATTCGAAGGCCAATCATACAGTCGAAGCGTCGCAAAATGAGGACCATTCCATTACATATTCCATTATGGGGGTGCTAAATGACTGATTTTACATAGAATTGTTTGTTTTTTCCAAATAAACATGATATAAAGCCTATTTGATATACATGTTAGCCTATCAAATATATTGTGGAAAATTTTACTTAACTTGTACTTTAATCTAATGTTCTATCTATTTAGTGATTGTCAATGAACCACCATGGTGAGTGGCACAATCCGATTTTGCGCAGAACACCACCAGATGATACATTCGACTACCAGTCGACGATCGGCAGGATCAGACGAATCAGATTCGACTTTGTAAATTCTTTGTTGGGAACACCTCTACTCCCTTTGCGTACATAACTGTATAGGCCCGTTTCAAACAATGTTTCCATCACTGCTCTCATACATCCATGTGTCCTTTATGCTGGCGTTGCTGTTCGAGTTAGCTCAGAGTAAACTCAAAAATGAACTCAAAAACAAATATTGCAACTGTGGAGGGGGTATTGCTGATCAGCGCTGTAGAATGAAGTGGCTGTTGAGGTCATTAACATTGCATTTCTCTTCAAGAAGTTCTGCCATTGCTATTTTTTCTACTGTAATGTACTGTAATGTACTGTAGTGTACGCATTGGGTAGTAACAACAAAACTGCCCCTACAGTTTCCAGTGGTACTGCTCTGTTTGGTCTGTATCTGCAAGCTTTGGAGAGACGTGCAGAAGTGAGCATAAAGTACAGACCTTCAAACTACGTTCATGTTGCTGACTTTAATGCAAATTACCCTTTGAATATTGCCTGTATGCAATGTGACGACTCGTGACTAAAATACAGCGCTTGTGTCTGTGGTCTGGCACCACTCCACTCCATAGCGGCACCTGGTCAGATAGGTTTCCATTCAAGTTAATGTGTCAGCTCACTCGCATCCGTTCCTGTTATGTCCCCAAGCCAAGGGGGAAGCCTGAGGACACAACCTTTTGTCCCACTCCACTCTCCCACTCCCAACAAAGGCCAGAGAAACTTGGTTCAGACAAAAAGGCAGTTTAATATACTTCAGAGGGAAACAAGGCCAAAACATCAAACAGGAAAAACTAGGCTCCCTAATTTACCTAACTGAGCAAAACCAAACATAAGACCACATCTCCTATCTGACTTAACTAACAAAAAAACATGACGAAACGAGTGTCAAACAAAAGGATTCTCCCTCCTACCAAAACTGCTTTACTGAGTATTGTTAATGCAATACATCCAAAAACAACAGGTCAGCTTCAGAACATACAATACCTTTGTTGGCAGCAGGAGCGAACCAGAGAAAGGGGCGGGGCTCCTGTCAGGTGCCTATTAAAAGGAGCCCTCCCTACTGCTTGTCCAGTGGTGGCGCAACAATTGCTATACAGCCAATCCCCAACTACACAGGGGGGCCAATCCCCATTCTCCTGCCACCCAGAAACGCACCCACACACTCACACTCACCAACACACTCACACACAACATGACAGTGCCGTTCTGATCTGACTATGTGCCTGGTCTAGAGGGTCAAGAGTAATACAGTAATCCTAAATCTGGAACTGGTTGCCGGAGCTGTAACGCATCACTTTACCATAGGTAGGATCAAGCTGGACAGAAAGTAGTGCATGGAAACCATTGATAAAGAACCTGTGACTTTCAAAATAAAACAAACCATGTCAAAAGTAGATAGTATTAACTTGACCACAACAACAAACTGACATAACAAGTGAAGACACTTCAGGAGTCAGCAGGTTTAAGGTGTTACAGACCAAAACGAATGAAGAAAGACTTATGAATGGAGTGGGAAGCTAGGGACATTTTTGGTCTTGTGACTCCAGTCGTCTGTCAGCCACAATGTTTGCCAGACTGAACACGCAACCGATGTGAGTTGATGAACACTTCAACACTCAACTGAGCAGAGCTTGACTGTAGATGTGTGTGGTATTTAGGTGTCACTCTCCCAATGTGACGCCCAGGATTAGTTGAGCATTAATGACATCATACATAGAAGTGTGTTTACAGGAGCAAACAGGACGGCAGCTGGTAGTCTCACTTTGGGTCTTACGTTAAAACAGTTAAAACGGAGGAAGGGGAGAAAGAAATTAAATTTAAGCCTGTCCTGAATGACTCAGAAATGTGTTTATGTCAGAAACAGAGTAGATGCATTTGAGCAATAGTATCAAATTCAGGTCACTTTCAGCATACACATAGTTACACGTAGTCCTACATTTATGTGTTGGGGAACATCTAGTCAAGAATTTGGCATCTGAGGTCAGTACCCATGGTGCTTGGCTGTTTGTTGTTTGACATTGTGATTGTCATTTTATATTTGCTTCATCTGTGAGTGTGCCTTGTAGTGTAATGTATGAAAATTAAAATGACATTACACACCTGATTTTTTTATTGGGTGTGTTTTTGAGCCTACTGGTGGTTTTGGCCTCACTGTCAGCTGTATCTGGCAACACTGCATCTCCTTTGGACAAGTCAGTTTGATAAATATGGTTTATTTGGTGTAATAAAGCTCACAGTGATGCTTCTGTTCATTGCTCTGGTAAAAGAATATATTTATGTATTCAATGAACTTGTAGATTATTCATCTTTTGGAGCGATTTAATTCATTTTCTTCAACATATTAGTCTCTATTTGTTCCTCTTTTCTTTACAAGTGCTGTATCCAGTGTTGTGCATTCTTCAGCTGAGTGACATGTATGTGTAATCCACCAAAGGCTTTTAACACACAACACAGGCAAAGGGAACCACCGAAAATTAAGCTGTTTGCTTTGAAATCCTCTGACACACACTTTTGAGAGGATTATCCTTCTTATATAAAAGCTTTTGGCTATGGAATTTCAAATTCCAGCATTCAGTTATTTATTTTTCAAAATAATTGTGGATTGTGAATGATGAAAAAAATAGAACAAATGTGCCCCACTGCTGTGCTATTTTGTGTTTCAGAATATTTTGCATGCTTACATAGATTCAGATTGAGCCAAGTTACAAGAGTGCCAGGCAGATTTAAACCCATGTGCCCGAGCCAATCCTACACATTCATCATTCATATCTACTTCATATGAAAGCATTAAAATAAATCAAAACATATTGACCTATTTTTAAGCCTTAAGAAATGTACAAAGTTCCCCATAATATAACACATAAGAAGAAATGGGTTGAAACATAGGCAAAGACTGAGTAGTTAATTATCATAAATGAAACAAACAGTTGGATAAGCCTGATTGGAGCTGGGTCATTAACTGCCATTGAAGTGAATGTGATCTTTGGATGTGATTTCACCTATTGGTTACCCATTGAGAAGCCAATGAAACCCAAACATTGTGGTCACTGTTTTGGGAAAATTGATACCAACTGAAATGTGATGCTTTCTAACCATTTGTCAGTCAAATCAGCCATGCCTTTAACTGGTATCTATTCAAATTATGGTAGTCATCCTTTATTTTTTTTTCCTACGACAGATAAGTCTACTGTTGCAGCAACAAAGTGCTATAAAGAAATAAGTTAAATAACAAAAACTAAAAAAAAAATTGGTTTTCAAATCTGTACCAATAACTTGGGAATCAATATTCCCCAAGACCATCCTGCCTTTGCACAGATTTGAGGCCAGTCAGGGAGAGAGCACACAGCATATCTCTGCACAGCATTCAGCAGAGATATTGACTAACCTGATCAGTGACAAATAAGAGCAGTGCATGACATTTCAGAGTCTGGAAGATACTTGAGAACCAGGATGATAATATGATTCAAGCACAGAGACAGGTCAGATATTTGTGGAAAAAATGTGCAAGCGTTTGTCTCCAGCCCTCATCATGCACACTACTTCATTTTATCAGCTTTATTTTACAGCTGCAGGTGTTGCTGCCTGATTGATCCGATTGTTCAAGGAGCAGACAGACATTACCATTGCTTTATTTTAAAACCATAAACTTGGTATTGATGTGCCTTTTTATTTCAGCTTTACTATTTTCTTGTGTTTACAGCAGCTCTGCTGCTGATGTGCCTTTTGGTGCTCATAAAAATGAAGTCCAAAAATAGTCAGCCCTGGGTCCAATCCCATAAACTGCTACTATGCCACTGACTGCCCCTGACAGACCGAACCCTGAGACAATGAGGAGAACTTTCCACCTGTAATACTGTGTTCATCTACCTGCTAATGACTGATAAAGAGGGAGATTCATGCTATTTGATGCACTACATGTGCTCCATCTTAACACTAATATTTCTGTAATCCACAGAGTCCTGATACACATGGTTGGTTATGATGACAAAACAAATGGACTGCATGTGGGATAGCAGTTATTAATAATTGTTTCCACTCAAACATGTCCTTTTTTATTTTAATTGTGCCACATTTACACACAGCTTGTACAATAGAGCTGGAGCTTAAGCCAAGGGCCTGGCCGGCAACATCATGTTCCAAGCCAAAATAAGCAAAAGGTAATACTAATTCAGGGCTGGAGGGTCAGAGGGACTGAGCAGGGTCCAAGATAACAGAGGTGAAGGGTCAGCCACTGAAGGCAGAGCCAAGAGCAGATTCCCACATAAACAGATCAGTATTTCAGACGAGCACAAACAGAGGACAAGAAATGAACGAAGGCAAATAGTGCCACTGTTTTTAAGTCTTATCCCTTTTTAATATCCATGATTAACTTGCAGATTGATGAAACATTGATGTAGTTTCTCTTCCTGAAAGTCATGCCTCGTGTTAAGACTTTTACCCAAGACATAGAAGCTGTTTGGCTAATAAGCACACATTTTATTGATATTAATGTCATCACTGCAGTATTGAACAATGTTATGGAATACTGTAGTGGTAATCGTGTTGTTTAGGCCTGCTTTGGAATCAGTCATGCAAAATGAGTTCAGTGGAGTTCAGTGGAGTTCAGAGTGTGCTGGAACTTTTAGGTCAGATCCTGATAAATGGGACTACGAGCAGTTAGTGCACTGACCAAGCCACGTGCAGACAGCTGAGTCTCGGTCAGTGTCACAACTGATACAGAGCCTGTTTCATGACACGTGCATGCGCCCTGCTTCACCTATAACAAACTCCTTCTACACCTCTCAGAGAGAAATTATTATTATTCATATCCACTGAGGGCGATGGTATGCTGATATGTAGAAGTCTACAGTATCCACCTGCAAATCAGGTTAGAGACCATATCTACCCATAAAGCTTCTCACATTATTTATGCATGTAATTTATTGCAGCTAATTAATTGCTATGGTTTTAATTAACTGGATTAATTAATGAATCACTCAATATTACTAATTAATTCACTTTTTAATGGATTCCTCAGCTTGATTATCTTCATCAAGACCTAAATGAAATTATTTTATTGAATTAATACAAGAAATCATGAAAGAAGGACAAAAATTACCCCACTATCTCTTTTAACAGTATTTTTTACTCTTTTTTAAACTTTTTTTTCACTTTAAGAAGGAAAGGATAAGTGAAAAATATGTTCCACAATAAATGAATAGATAAATAAATAAGTAACAAACAAGCAGACAAACAGACCAATACAAATTCCAGCTAAGATCCAAATAAATCCTATTTAGAGTCACAATAATAATGTACAGCATGAGCAGTCAAAAAAAAAAAAAAGCTCTCCATCATATTATAAGAGACACCAGGCTCTACATAGCTGATATATGGTTTCCAAACTTTATAGAACTGATCTGTAAATGCAACATACCTGCAAGAGATCCTGTTGGCTCCAGATCAAGTTATACTCTTTGAGAGCCTTTAACAGTTGGTACTTTTTCATTGATCCACTGCAGTAAAGTTTTCCTCCAGGCTCTTGTTATGTTTTCATATTAAGTGTCAGCCTGGGGGGCCCAATATGAGAAACACAGGATCCAACTACAACTCCAAACCTGCTAAAGCTTGAGACCAATACATTTGCAGTTACTGAAAGGACCACAGACAGTGAGTTAGGCTAAGGATTAGGTATTTAGGTATTAGGATTAGGTGAATTTCCCTCGGGATCAATAAAGTATCTATCTATCTATCTCAACTTCATAGGTGTATCTTTAAAAACAAAACGAAAGAATCCAAGTGAAAGTCATCAAACGAGAGCAAAATGCAACAAAAAGCGACTCATTTAGTCAGGTCTTTTAAATGAGTTTTTCAGTCAAAGTTGAGATGCATTTTCTAAATTCAGTCTCTATATTCACCACTGACCCTGACGTTGTTGTGTTTAAAGTTCCTCTGAAAAAGTTTTCTGTGAGGAGCAAGTGAGTGAGGAGGAAGAGTTGTTTAATTTGTTTTCTCTTCTTAACAAATCCTTTTTTTTAATATGATGTTTTGTACACATGACTGTTACTGGAGTAGGATTAGCAAAAACACACAATTTCTCTGTTGAAGAATTGTTCCAGATGGACAGACACCAGGGGCTTGTGAGAACAGCAAAATGGTAAAGAACAGGATTTAACATTAATGCTGGTGCTTGAATGTCAGCTTCACTGCTATTTGAGGACCAAAGAATTAAACTGTATACATATTTACTTAATGCAGACATTTCTTGTGTTGCTTAAGTATGTCACGGTGATGAATCTATAACAGGTAAAGCTAAAATAGTATATCAAGTCACTTTTTGTCAGCTGGATAGTGGTTGTAATTTGTAAAGTTCTGACAGCTGATAAATCCACGAAGCTGGAAAAGATTACCTTGACATCCTGCACTCTGCGTAAAGTTGACTTAAAGTAAGGAAAGTGGATGAACAGAAAACACTTTATTCACTTGTATTCAAAACTAATAAAAATGTCAACAAGAGGAGCATGATCTTTCATAATCGAAAAAAAAAAGAAGCTCACTCCAAAATGTGAGAAATTAGGACAAAATAATCTTGTGAAACATGAAATCAAGAGCTACAGTGACACTGGATAATGTTATAATGAGGAGGAGGGTTTTTCCCCCTTGTATCTAAATATGAGCAGCTAAGGCTCTGTCCTGTAGTTGTTTAGCCTCCAACCAATTCCGCCCTTCCAGCATGTGATGTCTGTTTTTGGGGGTTTGTGAATTACAGTAATTTGGTAACACCAGATGGAATTTGCAACCAGATGGAAAAGAGTCTGATCTTTGTTCAGTCCCTGGCACCATGTGTCTGTAAAATGCTAGGCATTGCGAGAGGAGGTCACTGCATTCATCCTTTTCCTGCCTCTCTCTACCCCTCTCATTAGAGATGTCCGTGCAGTAAATCTACTCCATCCCCTGTTCACATTTCAGAGCACGTGGCCTTGTTGCTTCATGCTTTGGTATTTTCCACTTAACAAGATCTGCACAGTCCTGAGACCATGAGGGGGTTCATAGTTATCTGTCGTGGCTCGTGGCCATCTTACCATGCCGTCTCCTAAACACGGTTTCCATCTGCTTGCTCAAAATAAACCGTAATCTTCTAAATGGCGAGTAATGGATTTATCCAGGAAACAGTCTCGCTAAACAGTGTTTTGGAAAAGTACTTTGTACTCTGTGTGTAATCACATTGTAACACTGTCAGTTCACTAATGCCTGTGAGGGGGAATAGAAATTTGGCCCTCATACACATTCTGAATGTGTGCTTGGAACTGACACAAAGGCTGCTCACACACACACAAACAAACACACACACACACACACACACACACACACACACACACACACACACACACAGGTTTGTTCTGTGTTCAGCCCACCTCTGTTTGACTCGGCCACTAACAACAGGAGTTCTGTCCTCTGCTTTGTGCTGCCACTTGTTTCACACTCACACAAACACTGACATGGACAGGGGAACGCCTACATGCTAGGTTGTGCTCCTTTGTAATCAAAGCCTTAAATTGTTAGTTGCTTTTCTCTCTGTACTTTGCCTTTATAGAGCCTATCTTTTATCTGCTTCTCAAACTGGCCCCCTGACTCCTTTGTTCACAGTCTGCCACCTCTCAGTCAATTTCTGCTTCCGTCATTACCCTGCCCAAGAGCTGGGTGACGCATTGACATTGGAACACTTTCCCCAATCCCCAGACTGCCTAACTTCCTCCTTGTGTCATCAAAGGTCCCTGACTGATAACACTTTTCAGTCACCCTCCAAGAGCTTCCTTCACTCTGCTCATTGAAAAGTCCTATACCTGAGGCAAAGAGCTGCACTTCACTTTTGGTCTGAATGAAAGGAAAAGGCTAATATAGCCCAGGAGGAAGGCTACTGAATGACAGATAGCTTAGAGCCTAAAGGCCAGACCCCATTTTAACCCCAACCCTCATACTTAATACATACTCCTTGATGACAGTAAAGCCTTTTGGAGTATGTGCCTTCTAAGAGCTTTCAGTCTAAGGAGCCAGCAGTTATTCAAGAGTGAAACCAGTTCCACACCACCATCTTGAAAACTGTATGACTATTGAATAGTTATGATATACAGTACAGGCTAAAAGTTTGAACACACCTCCTCATTCAATGTGTTTCTTTATTGTCATGACTATTTACCTCGTAGGTTCTTACTGAAGGCATCAAAACTATGAATGAACACATGTGGATTTATGTACTTAACAAAAAAGGGTGAAATAACTGAAAGCATGTTTTATATTCTAGTTTCTTCAAAAAAGCCATCCTTTTGTCTGATAACTGTTTTGTATACTTTGGTATTCTTCAAGAGGTCATCACCTGAAATGGTTTTCTCTTCACAGCTGTGCCTTATCAGGGTTAATTAGTGGAATTTCTGCCTTTATCAATGGGGCTGGGACCATCAGGTGTGTTGTACAGAAGTCAGGTTAATACACAGCCAACAGCCCTATTAGACAACTGTTAAAATTCATATTATGGCAAGAACCAATCAGCTAACTAAAGAAAAACCAGAGTGCCCATCATTACTTTAAGAGATGAAGGTCGATCAGTCCAGAAAATTGCTAAAATGTTCATTAGAATGAGATGGTGTGTCCAAACTTTTGGCCTGTATTGTATGTCTTTTGGGGCAAAGGCCAACTTTTTCAGGGCTTCCATGTTTCCATGTTTCGCTTTGTTTTGCAGCCAAAAACTCCCAAAAGTGGGATGTCCATCTTTAAAAATAACACCCAAGAGCTGATTGCTAGCTGTTCTTGTAAACTGAGATCCATTTGAGTCACTAATAACAGTTTTAGAATTACAAAATGATGGCCAATCATGACATGACTCCACCCCTTGCACCCCATCATGCACATACTGTTTTTGTCTTGAGTAGAGCTGAGAAACACTCAAACACTTGTCACAAGGCTCACACTGAAGAATGAGCTTCATGTGTGTTAAAACTTGTGTGCATTTTCAGCATGTCTAATTCTCAAGTGTCTACTTAAAGTTGCTTCCAGAAGCTGAGGGAACTTCTTGAACACTTGTGTTACGATGCCATCTTAACAACAGAACTACCATGCTTACAGTCCGTTGCAGGAAATGGCTTCGGCCTGAATGTCTGAAGTCTCTGTTCATACAAACTGTATGGGCGTTAACTTTACATCATGCACCATAGGTTTGATACAATCATAAGCTGACTGCAAAGGTCGAAAATGAGTCTCCTCCTCTTTCTTCAATCACATGATCTTTTTTACCACAGTGTCAAAGCTGCTGCTGTGTCTTCATGTGCTTGCCACCTTCACGTGTTTGCAGTCACACATTTCACTTGAAAATCTCTGAGGTGGCTCAGTTGACAAGTTGAATGTTAAATGCAGGTCTTGTCAAAACAGAGTCAAACTTGAGCTATAGCATACGAAATCAGCACACAGGGACAGCTAAACAGACTGATGGCATAGGTAGCAACTGCCTGTAAGCTGGTCAGTGCTTTAGAGGTCCATGGGAAGTGGTGTTGTTATTTATTTATTAATTTATGTATTTATATCTAGAGAGATAGTTCTGTCGGCACGGCTCCAAAAGAAGAGTTGGCTATCTCAGCTTCCAAACAGCTTCTGTATTTGCTGCCTAATGTTTCAGCCTAACTGTGCAAATATGAATGATTGTGTACTGATAAACCCTTTTGCATTCACTGTTTCTGTGAGAAACCTCATCACTGCCTTGTTTAGTTAATTTGTGCAGTTACAAAAGCAGGGACTCTGTTTGTCTGATGTTTCAATCACACTTTTGTTTTGCACAAAAACAAATGAACAAAACATGGACAGAAACCCACAGAACAGAACCAGACTCAGTTTTCAAAGAATATAATGTCTTTAAACTACAGCCAGATGCTTTTTTTTTGTTTGAGGCGTCACTCATACTTGCACGTATTCGCGATGTAGTTGTCCGTCCTCTACGATGTCTGCTCTTGCTCACCAAGTGGGAACAAGATGCCATACCTGACTGAGTGCTCTCCTCTTGGCTATCACATAATGGTCTGATCTTAAGTCTTCACATGTGATTGGCTGCCGTGTTGTAAATCAAAGTAATAGTGCACAGCAACTGTTTGAGAGCTGAGGACTTGAGCGGGCTCCTCTGATTCGCCACAAATGTGATATTGAGCTGCCTCTTTTAAGCATGAAACATCACTAATGAGGAGTCATCATTTTGTACCCAGTCATGCCTCATAATCACAGGAATAGAAGTTACACTTACAGGACCTGCAGGAAAAAAGTACAAGCACCAAAGTGGATCTCCTGAGAAGAAAGGATTGTTTTACATTGTAGTGATGACAGAAAACCTTAACAGAAGTATAAGATAATGAAATCATGATGTTATTGCACTAGATGGTTCAAACCTGAGATCAACATTGAATTTCAAAAACCTGTCAGTGCTTGTAGTTCTGTACATTTGAGGACGGTTTGACTGACAGATGGCAGGTTGTAACTGTTGGCCTGGAAACCAAAGGCCTGCCTCCACTCAGCCTCAGTGTTTTGTGACTGAGGGTTGAGTCAGCGTTGCCAATATGGCGACTGTCATCATTGGGCATTTGGTGACATCACTTCCACTACACCTACGTTACCTAACTGTATCTTTACGTATTTACATTGAACATGAGAAATGTAGGTGTAAAAAATCAGGCCTTCATGCAATCTGTTCTGCTGAGTCTTAAGGGCTGGTGTGTTAATTGCTTTTGAGGTGGGCAAAGAAGTGTGAAAGCACAAGAGAGAGGAGTCAAACCAGCCTGTTTCTATTCTTCTTGATCTGACTTTCTGACATTTCTTGAGAACAAAGTAGACACTCATGTTCAAAGCTTTAATCTCTCCCCTGTTTGTAAGTGTATGAGTGTGAGGAAAGTCAGAGAGAGAGAGAAGGAGAGAGAGATTTACCCCCATCAGAGCAGTAGAGAGCCCCTCTGTCTTCCGTCCCTCTTTAAAAAGGACTTGTCAAGTGGAACGTCTGATTCATGTCAAATGCAGGGCCAGTGAGAATAAAACAACGAAAACAAGACAGATTCTTAAGATTTCTTGATGACTTATTCATATTGGAGACTTGATTGTGTTGGAGCAGATTCTTCACGTCGTAAAAAACACATTTGTTCAACTTTTACTTTCATTCTTTAAAGTAAACTTGAATTTAATGGGAGTGGGAACAGTCATCAATAACAGCACAAACTGCTGACTCCTAAGAGTCGTTCTCAGCAGAGTGGAATAAGCCCACAACTATGATGATATTGTTTTACAACAATCCTAACACACATAAACCACACTCTCTGGGTTTATTTGCGGCTCATTGCGTCCTCAAATTGAATCCTTTAGGATAACTAATACCGCTGGCTCATTAAAGATCACCACACAATGCAGACACCAGATTGGACAAACAAACAGATCATCAAAATTAGAGCGGGAGGAGATTATCAATAGAATTATGTTTATAAATTTGTTTTATAGCGCGTATTAAAGATTCAGAAACAAGTGTTTGCTTGTCCTGAGGCGGAGTGTTAAAAAAGTGTGTTTTAGGATGTTTGCCTGTCTCTGAGCGTGTGCATATGTCCATGCAAATGTGCTTTGGTGTCTGTAGGCGGGCGGAACATTTGTTTGTTGGCACCATCTTTCCCCTAAGTCCTGTCTAATGGGGATAAGGGAATGGCCTGTGGCAAGAAAGATAGAGGGATGCTGTGTTTATTTTAAGTGGTCCACAGGCTACAGCCCCAACATCGCAAATGAGGGGAGAGCACGCAAACTCGCCAGAGAAATGAAATGATGATTCAGAGAGCAAAGGGAAGAGAAAGAGAACGAGAAGGGGGATTATTAGGAGGGGAGGGGGACGCCTGGGAAGAGTTATGATAGAGACAGCAGCAGAGAGACTCACTCTCTATCAAGGGGGTTTTGGTATTGTTAGAAAGATCCTCCTGTGCGCACTTGAAGCTCTGCTATCCACTGTTTGCAGATTTCAAACTCTCAGAAGGTGAAATCTCTCAAATGTTTCCGAGTGGCTTTAATCTGCAGCAGTCAATCCAACTCACTCGCACTTTTATTTTTAATGAATGCACAGCTTCATCCAACCACACACACACTATCATGCACACACACATACACAGCCCTGACTGCACGGTTTTATCATCTACCAGACTGTGATTAGATGGGAAAGATAAAAGTTTGAGTGGAGCAGACTCAGGCAGTTTGTGAGTATCTGCAGGATATGTAAACAAAGATACAAACAGAAAAGAGGAAGCTGACAAATCAAACTGTAGTAAGGAGTTTCAAAGAATTCAAAATACACTTTACCCTTACATAGTTATTTATTACGATGTGTATATGGATGGTGTGTGTCAGATGAAGATCAGAAAGATTTTTTAAAATTTTCTTTCTTATTTTTAAATAAATAATTAAAGCAGATTTTGGCCCCAAATTCCCCAACAGGTTGTTTTGTTTCATTTTCTTACAGATTGAAAGCTAAAAGACAAAATGTTAAAGTAATCCAAGTTGGAGAAAAAAATACAGCATGTGGATTGTTAAGCAGGAAAAACCTTGAAAGGAGTGAGCAAGTGTCTGTTTTGCAGGAAACCAGACAGAGAAATCAATCATGTGAATATATTCTACACAATATTCAAAAGATAGAAAATGATTTGATTTTTTTTTGTTGTTGTTTTTTGTCCCTCTGTGTCTTCCAGTTTCTTCACAGCAGTAAGTGATTGAAGTCTTACTTTGTGCATGTTACAGCTCTCCCCTCATTTGCGATATTTCAGAAGAATAAAAGGAGTTAAGAGTGAGGAATGGTGTCTAAGAGTTAGCTGCCATTGAATGAAAACCTGGAGTCAATTTAAACTTTCAATCCACTTAAAGGGAAATGTTATAAAAGACTTTTAACACAGATACTGATTAGGGATGAGTATTTATAACAGGCTTTTGTTAAGGATCAATTAGAAATGGTTTAGTCAATCAACATCACCCAACACCTAACGTCTACTTTTCTGCTCCAGTTAGCTTTTCTTAGTAGACAAACAAGCTTCTGGGAAAAAACTCTGAATCAGGTTATTCCACTTGAAGTTTGATTTAAGAAGTGGTAAAACTGAACACACAAAGAAAAGGTACACTAACTTCCAAATGGACCAAAAATTTCAGACAGAGAAAACATTGCGCTAGATTGATTGTAATATATATGAGATGTGACACTGATATGCAAGCGGTTAGCACACATGGATATAACTTTGGTTTTAAAACAGAATTTGAATCAGAACCATAAGTGGAGTGGATGAAGGCATTGGTATGAAAAAAATTTTATCAATACCCATCCTTACTCCTAACTGGGATTTTCTTGGCCCTTTATTTCCAAAGTGTTGACATTTCCTTTTCTATTTTCTGAGATTGTACAACCACCACACTCCAAACCTCAAGTATGTTTTATTGACAGGACTAATAAACCATGTTGGTCCTGCTCATTGGCACCAAAATTGAGAATCAGTCATACAAGGGAATAGACTTTTCTATCATCATAGTTGCCAAATACTGGTCATATACTCTGGTAATTTGCTGCTGTCAGAATTCTATAATTCTCTATCACTCACATGTAACCAGATAACAGCTAGCTTATTGTTTGGAGCTCTTTGGCCGTGCACTCATCCAGACAGATGTAGTTGACTCAGTATTTGGGTGTATTTCCACCAAATATGTTATGAATCATCAGTCTTTGCCATTTTAGCACAAAAATATTGAGCCCACATCAGCAAGGTGATGTGTGTAATTCAAAACAGTATTAGTAATATCCGGAATCTCCATTTTATGATGGTGATAAAGTGGTCTCTGATTTGAAGTCAAATGTGGTCAAGGTATATTTAACATTGCAGTTTCACTCAATATCATAAGTAGGGATGGGTTTCAAGAACAGGTTTCTGTTAGGAATCGAAAAAAAATGGTTCAATCCATTGATATTGATAGCCCTTGTGCTTACCAATTCCCTTATCAATTTTTTTTTTTTTTCCATGGCCGGAGATTTAGGATCCAGTGACTTTCATATTTATTTATTCATTTAAAACGCAATAAATGGTAGACAGGACCTGTATAGCTACCTTTTGTACAGCACAGAAAATGTGTAGGGGGAATCAATATAGAATCGGCTCAATAAGCAGGATTGATAATGGTATTGGTATCAATACCCATCCCCAACCATAAGTGGGTTATACTTCAAAATATTGACACTAACACAACTCCAATTTCTGGGGTATTTTGTACAGTGCATGTTGAATAACTAACACTCACCTTTAATGTTTTTTGAGTGTTTTCTTACTTTTACTCTCATTGGGTAGTTTAGGTTCATGTTGTACTTTAACCCTGTAACACCAAATTAATTATTTATTTATTGGCCTTGAAAAGTTGAAGTCATACCAAGAAAGCTCATCTTCTCTTCCTTCATGAAACACAAGTGTTTTTTTCACTAGCCCAAATAGTTGGAGATTTTCAGAACAGCTTGCCTGTGATTGGAACTTTGTTCATGTAAACTCCTGTGCAGTTTGATATTACCCCAGATATCACTGCACAGCTTGTGTTTCCTTTTCTGAGAAACAGTTTTAATTCTCTCTATCCCACATGGTTGAGGAGTTAGAGTTCTTTAAAGAACACTTAAAACATGGGAGTGCAGGTGTCCCATGGCTTTCAAAGGTTGAAACTACAAGGAAATTAGTGAATTGATGATTTGATTGTCTAATTAATCCAGATAACATATAAATCATCGAACAGGATTTTAAACTTGCCCCTCAGCAGGTCATGTTATACTGTGCTGATTCACTCAGACTCTGACTCCAGAGAACCATGTTTGTTTTTTTGACATTTATATTGTGACAGCACCCTCCACAGTGTGAAACCCCATCTTCAGCCCATGGTATTGAAAATCTGTCAACCAGCTGTAGAGCGTCTGACTGTGACTTTTCAGATCTAGTGTTAAGAGGTCCAAAAAACACAGTTGTTGTTGTTTTTTTTCGTCCTTTCTTTTTGCCTTTCTCCCCAGTTTAACAGAGATGTTTACTGTTTCACATTTAATCTTCAGAGAAACTTTGGATTGAAAACCTCTTAAAACTTGAACAAGCTTTAAGATATCCTTAATGAGCTTACAGGACCTTAAACTCATCCTATTAAAGTTTGCACTGATTGCTTTAGCTCAGGAACTGCAAATAGGAACTGTTACTTTCTTCACTTTAGATGTATTTGTTTAGATTTTACAGTAATTATTGGTACATACGGAAACTTCAGCTCTCTTCAAAGTAAAAAAAACAAAACAATCAGGGTTTTTTTTATATGCTTGAACAATTCCATACAGTCTTTCACTTTTTCATGGGCCAGCACTTAAAGCTTATGATTAAAGAAGAATAAAGTGCTCTTCAAAAGTTGTGTGACTTAGGATAGAAGTGACACTGCAAAACTTAACAACTGTCACAACAGCTCAGTCACCATCTGTGGTTGTGTGTGTTTGTGTGTGTGTGTGTGCCTGTCTCTGTGTGAATGTGAGAATGAGAGCCAACCCTGTACTCTGTCTATTGAGAAAGAAAAGCACCCTCTGAGTAAAGTCCATTCATTCAAGAGTTTTGAGAAGGCTACATGAATGTGTAGGAAAAGATTACACCAGGTTCTCAGACATGACTTTTAATCCATCCTTTGATAATCATAGGTGCATGTGAATTAAATCTTAAGCATAGTCCTTCTTTATGTGCAACTTTGTGAAATTGTGCGACCCTGACCTGGAAGACTGAAATGTTCTCAATTCAGACATGAGTGCATCTGAGAAGTACGCGTATGCTGTACAGTTCCCTGCTACAGGAGTGTTATCATCTTTGTTACTGTTAGGTTTCTCGATGAAACTAAGAGAAGTTTTAACATTACTTCACATTGACATCAAATCTCCTGTAAGTATTTATTTAAATCAATCAATCTTTATTTATATAGCTCCAAATTATAGCAAAGGATATTTCAAGACACTTAACAAAATATGAACAGGTCTAGACCTGTCAACTTTAATACAATTCTATTTCATTAACAGAGATCCAACATCAAGACAAGATAAGAAGTCTTATCTTGCTTCAACCCACCATGAGTGTAGCACTTTGCAGTATTTAGCAAGTTACAATGGAAAAACTTCCCTTTAACAGGCAAAAACCTCAGACAGATATTTGACCAATTTGGTTCTGTTACTGTAGTAAATTTTATAATTCAGCCTCCACAATGAGAGTAGTAGTGTTCAATTACTTTTTGAAATGTTGTTCAAGCACAAAGCTCTGGAAAAAAGAGACCAAGGCCACAAACGTAATTCTACTGATTAAGTTGTAATTTTAGAAAAAAGAAAAGGTTTTGTTCCTTCATATAAAAAAGGAATACAATTTGCCAAATTTAAGCCTTTTATTTCAAGAAAGTGAAAACTAAAAATAAAGTGTTATACTTTCCAGTCTAAAAATGATGCAAAGAAAAACTCAAGCTCATATCTACTTTTCAAACCAGCTGAAGACTGTTTCAGAAGTTTAATATTTAATGAAATAACTGATTTTTAATTGCAGATTTGCTGCCATGCCCTTTGTCAGGTTTTTGAACTGCTGCTGGGTGATATGACGCTAAACTTTGATCACTGGTTTGTGATGATCGCTGAATTGAATCACTGGCTTATTGGGTTGCATGAGGTGTGCCATGTGCAACACAGTGATGAAATTTAACCAATCTTTGAAACAAATTGTCTGTGAAGGTTCCCACTCATCCAGGTCATAGTGATTCCAAGGTTAATCCAATATGACAACTGGACTTGGTCGAGCTTTTGAAACATGTCACCTCTCCTTCAAAAGGCTTTCATATCAATCAGACTAAAGGATACATGTGTGTAAGAGAGGTGAAACATCTTTAACTGCTCTCTCATGTCCAGCAGCTGTACTGGATTAACCTTCAAAAATTGCTTGTCGAGGATGTAGAAATGCTGATAAAAGGAAAAGATTGAGTTAATCTCCCACATCTGCACTTTTGCATGGCTGTTACATGCTCATCAGAGTCAGGGATATGTCAGCATTTCACAAACTCAAACACATAAAAGCAATAAAATGTTGCATATCTGAATAATTTGCCAAGAAGTGCTTGCTTTGTCAAATAAAAAGTAACAGTTTGTTCCACTATTTTTCCCTCAAAGTACATTTAATGCTTCAGTTCTGCCATGAGAGCCGGCACGCTTCTTTCTGCCTTTGAATAATAAGAGGAGTTTCATGCAGACTGTAGCATCACATTTTAACTCACAAATGGAAAATCATACTTCCAGAAGAAGAGAGAGGAAAGTGAAAAATAGGGTCTGCAGGGTTTTCCTAAAAAACAAAATGTCGACTTTCAGGAAAAAAATCCTGCCCAGTTGTCATCTCTGGGCCTCTTGTCATGTGTGTCAGTGTCCACGTCCACTTCAACCCCTCCTCTGCCTCCTCTGATGATGTTGATGTTTTGGTTGACTCTGACATTTCTGGGCAGAAAGTAGACGTGGTGACCCCAGCCAATCAAAGCATGCTCAGTGTGCGAATGACTTTTGCATGTCGATGATAGCCAGTGTGAGCGAGTGCAGGTGCTCACTGGAGTGATGAGTGTAGCCTACGGTTGGAGGCAGCGGGTTTGCACTGAGCCACATAGGAGATCTATTTGGATGTTGTGTTTACAAACAGGCATGAAAATTCCTGCAAACCTTACCTATAGACCAGGAAAATGTTGTTTTCCTGTAAATAAAGTGGGTTAAAGTTGTGATAAGTGCCTCATACTGACACGTATATCAACTGTGGTGTAATTATTGTATCTTTTTAACAATGTTTTTTTTTTAAATTTCTGTAAGAGTCAGTCACTAACTGTGGTGAATCGTTCCTGTGCCGTCATTACAGACTGAAATCAAAGCCCAACTGTCCCTGAGTTGTTTGTTGTTACCAGATGATGAGTGGTCATTTTCTGCGGTGTTACGTGCTGCATTCAGATCGGTAAACTGCTACTGATCAAGGAATATGTTCTTATGAAATATGTCAGTATTTTCTTTATAGCAGGATCAGGAATTGTAGACAGAAACATTTCTTTTTTCCTGCAGTATGAACAACTTTTTGCATCATTTTATTGCCTCTGCCATAACCTGGCACATGGTTTGTGAAAAAAAAATATGAAAAAAAAAAACAGATTTCAAAAGAATTGACTTATTTTATTTTAAAAATAGATAAAGAAATCAATGACAAGGTCAAAGGTTTTGGTAAAACAAAATATTAGTTAAAAAAAGGAAATGAAAATAGCAAAAATCTGTGATATTTATTGGTATTAATTAACATTTGATCAGTAATATTGTAGAGTTGCAAACTAACAATCAGCACCCACTTGTCACAAAACAATACAATCAGGAGAAAAGCCCTACTTCATACATTTAAACACATTAGCTATTATGCTTCTCAAATTTCTGCAAAATGTACAGAGATTTAGCTTTACAGAAGTAGCTTGTGCACATTTCAAATATAAGACAGCAAATGTGTAATTTAATCCATTATGGGAAAGTAATTTCAATAGCACAATTACTGCATTGTAAGACAAAAGCCTAGAGCCATATAGAAATGGTCCTGATTGGACTCAGTGGGGTCATATAACCTCCATGTCTTTTCCAGCACATGTTGCATTGGTGTTTTCAGTAACTTGCATAACAACAAGCAGCTCTGTACGTCTCATTCAGCCTGTAACTCAGTCAAATTGACAATAATAAAGTGTTAGATGCAGCTCATGTACCTTGTGTCAGATGCAGATGATGGGTGAATGAACAGCTGTCACCGCAGCATGTCTGCCAGGTGTAGCAAAGCAAACGTTGCAACACAGTCTGTCAGTGCACACTGTGAGGAAAACACGGGAAAAACACCCGTTTATCATGGCACTGACAGTCATGACAGTAAATATCTGCCTTTCATTCCTTCATTCATCTGCTTTGCAATCCATCTGCTCCAGTGATAGAAATATTGAAGCATCCATCCAAGCTTTGAAACGTCTGATCAGTTCCCTCATGAGCATGCAGCAGTTACATCTTCATCAAAGTTGCTGCATCAAATTAAATAAGATACTCTGACTGCGATCTTGCCAGGATCACTCTTCTTATTTGTACAAACAAACCCCTCGCAGCCCCATAAGGCGTATGGTATACTTGTCAACATTTCCTGTTTAATGATTTCTCCACATGTTTTCGGATGCAGGGAAATCACAAGCGCGTATTCGTTGTACTTTTGGGAAACATCCTGACATTTTCAAGTTGCTGTCTGCGCTGACAGACTAACAAGCCCCGGGGTGCTGAAACGCATCACAGGAACACTTTGACGAGCAGTGATGTGCGCTGGCACACCAGTTCGTTTGGCGACAAGACCGGCGAGCTCCGGGATCACTGTTATCCAGGAGCGGGCCTTGGGCTCCTCATTCATTTTGGAGACCACCACCGCTTAACTTCCCTCAGCGGTGTCGGAGCAGACAGGCGAATGTAAACAGCGTTTTATGCCCGCTACGTTTGGCACACGGAGGCCTGCGTATCTCTCACTGCCTCTGGAAGTCTCTCTTATTTAGAGATGCAAGTTCTCTCTGGGAAGCTGTTTAAAAAGAATCAGAAACTGCTTTTTTTTAACTTTCCTTTTCTTGGCCAGAAGCTGCACTGTCATCGCTTTAGGGTAGACGGGATTTTACCTCACCGGTGGCAACTCTGAGTGTGTTTTTGAGTGTGGGTTTGACGAGGGAATAAATATGCTCTAAAACAAATTGGATGATGTAACTGTGCTGCAATCACGAGACAGCATGAAAATTATACTGTCACCTATTCTGGGACTTTATTATACAGACTGCTTCAATAATGGAGAGCACCTTGAAATGTGAGCATTATAGAGGATAATGTGGCTTTTCTGATTACTTTCATTTGTCATTTCATTTGTCTCTGTTTTTTTTTACAGTTTGAAAGAGAATTTAATTGAACATTATAATGTTGTCTTGCGTCAGTCAACCCAACTCAAGTTGATGATGATGTTTTCCTCGGAGAAACAGGGAAAGTAGATTTTCAACTCTTCGAAAGTGGGGGATAAAAAATCATTATTGTGGTGCAGTAAAGCTCCAGTGGAGATTTTTTTTTTTTTTCCATGATGAACGCCACACAATGACATGATTGGGACAAATCTGAGTCAGTGGTTTTCAACCTTTTTGAGTCGCGACCCCCAGTTTAACATGCACTGGTGTCCACGACCCCGCAAACAAAAAAGCAGGGCAGATATACCAGAAAGACAAGTGAAAATGTTCTTGTTATACTCCCTTAATTAGTTGTCAGTAAAACTCTGGCTTTAATTTCACATTAACATCAACAGAGAAATCAAAACCAACTCAGTGGAGTGATTGCCAGAAACTTGTTTTTCTTGTTTTTTCATAACACCATGTCTGAATTTTTAACTTCTAATTGTTTTATGATTTTTTTTTCTTTTTAATCACTTTTAGATATATTGAAAAACATAAAACAGCACCACAATAAGTTTTTGACATGATAAATAGTCTGACAATATTTGCAGTTGATATGTTAACTAAATTACAGAAACTTTATTTTTCTTTTTACTATAGAAAGCAACAATCAACACAAATCAACACGATTTACAGTAGGTAGAAAACAAGCCCTCATTTAATTTTGAACATTTACGTTGCTGAAGTCAAAACATTTTGTCATTGTTTTTTTAAGTGTTTTTATAGGGTTTTCATAAACCTTACACTGTCAATCTGCTCACGCCTCTAAATAATGAAGCAGAAGAAAATCTCCCTGTCTGAAATTCTGTAATTTAAAGTAAGTGATATTTTTCTAAAATGGTTTGGCATCCCCCAGAAATAATCTCCCATCCTCCATTGGGGTCAGGACCTCAAGGTTGAGTATGGCTGCTCTAGAGTGTGATGGTTGGTCAAGTGACTTGAGGGAGCCAACCCCTGAACAACAAAGTTTCTAGCTGACAATTGTCACTTTGATGGACGATAAACGACTTCCAGTTTCATGAGATACCATCAAAAAGTGGACACATATTTTGTGGAGAGACATTTTTAAGTGTTGAAATCCAGCGTGTACCCCAGACAGGGGCGACAACACTTGTTCCTGACCTTCTTTGGGCAGTGACCCCGTTATAATGTCACAATTTATGGAGACACCAGAGACATTTTCTTCCTAGAATTACAGTCTCAGCAATAGTATGAGGATTCACTGCCCTAGCAATGACAAAGATCACCTTTAGGACGCTTTCAGTGCCTGTTCACTTACTGTCATAACCAGTGGTGGTCACAGATATTTTTGAGGGCAGGGGTGAACAGGAAAAATGGAAAATTGAGCACACTTTTTAGCTCCCAAGAGGGCCCTTTAGTGTGTGTTTTTGCTCCCATGAGGTCAATTTATCATGGTTTTACCAGACAAAGGAGTAGATTATTGTGGTTTGCCAACCAGGAAGACACTTTGGCATTTGTTTTGGCTCCAGAAAAGCACTTTAGAGCATTTTTTGTCTCTGAGGAGGGCACTTTAGCGTGTGTTTTTTATCAACTGTCCCCCACCCTTTCTCTGTGTGAACCACTGGTTTCAAATTTCAGCAGACCACAAGTGACATGTTTAGCTGAAGTCACCATATAGTCCTGTCACTTTTAACTCTAAAACACTAGTAGCTTTGAAATAGTCAGAACTCGAAAAGAAATTGACCCCAACGAGTGCAGTTTCATTTCTGCCAACCAACCACAGGATGAGCTGCTTGCAGTTTACTTCAGTGTTTACTAGTCTGAATGAGTGGAGATAAATACCACTTCCATCGGCAACATGCATGCACATCTTTGTGGTGATGTCAATCCTAAATGGGTCAAAGCACCTAAACTGTGCAAGTGAATCATTCCTTTGATGAGCTGGATTAAGTTTTCCCATGATCATTTTCTCTGTCGTCATGCATCATATTTTTATTTCACTGTTTTTTTCTTTTTTCTGATACATGTCAGTTTAAAACCACAACCATCTTCCCTGTGATGTCAGTGTAATATCTGACAATATGTTAACAACATCAAAACCTCCGTCAATCTCAGTTTGGTGATATGTTAGAGAGCATGCTTAGTGAGATGTTTCACAGTTTCTATATACTCGATCATCAAAGGTGATGATGCAGCTGAAAGTGCGGTGAATTCACTATCACTCTAACAATGTGTGAAAGCTTCCTTTAAAAGTGCAAAACAGCTATTTTCATTACAATACTGTCACTTTTAATTAAATGTCAATGAGAAAATCATCACCATAGTGTCCAGAGAGAGAGTGTTTATTTCATTCTTGATTCATCAGGAGCTGCAGCAGTGTATTATGGGAAAACCTCTGGTAAGGAGCCAGGATATTAAAAAAGAAAAAAAAGAGAGAGAAGTGAGTGTTTTGGGAAATGTTTCAGATCCAATACTAATGATTCTAATGACTGATCAGCGAAGTGAATCAGTTTTTAGACACAACGCATGACCAAATGAAAATGTATTTACTACAACTGGGATGAAAAAATGTGCTGAGAAGTTGACAAAACAACAAAAGCCAAGACTTCATGATCTATGAATTAGCTCCTAAATCCAAACTGGACTGGCCCTTTCTTTCTGTAATCTTTGATAACAGTGATAACAGTCACAGGGCTGCTGTGAAGTCACCCAGAGGCCAAATTTACCCTGTCCTTGCCATGAATATGACTAAAAAATACCCTAGTGAAGAGGAGAAACTATGTTAAAGAAAAATCTTTTTTAATCATACAAAACACATGCCCCCTGAAAAGTAGCTTGTACCATATTCTTTTCTCAATCAAATATAACGACAAACTTGTTAACTGTAGATACACACTTGTTTCCTTCTTTGTTGCGTTGAAGTTTGGTTGGGAAAGCCACTTGCACAGGAGTCCTGAGACTTATAAGGAGTTTTTCTATTTTCTTTCTTTGACTCTGACTCTTCAGTATTTGACTCCTTGAAGCGAGCTGGAGTGAGAGCCATTTTTAGCCCGAAGTTTCAGGGCTCAGACCGGCCCACTTTAAATCATGACATAAGTTATGTGGCGCTGCATCATGCTGATAGTTAAATTATATACTATGTTACAATGACACACTACTCACTTACTTGGACAATGGTTGTGCCTACTGATTTGCTGTTGTGTTTTGCTTCAGGGCCACCGTATGCCTTTCTCGTTTCATTCTCTTCCCCTGGAGTTTCTTTTTCATCCTGTCTTGATTCAATCTGATCAGTCCATTCTTTAGTGAAACTGCAGTTTCCTTCATTCACTGTCTGCCTTAGCCTCTCTAAGAGCGACATCTTCTAAGCTTTGAACATAGTCAGAAGGTTTTACTCCTGCCTGTGTTCTCTCCAACCCATGCAACTGTGTTTGATGGTGATGGACAGCTTGACGGCCTCACAAATATGAAACCTAAATTATTGCAATCACCCCCCTGGTAGCTTGCTGCAGCTCAGGCAAAGTGAGTCTTTTAACCTTGACAAGTGCTGAAAAATATCTAAATATTATTTATTTCACTAGAGCATCTGGTCCTTATAGTGTCTGCGGAAAAAAAAAAAAAAATATTTGGTCCTTGGACAAATAGATGATAACCATGCAGAGATGCAGGTTACAGACATAAAAATGCTGCTAACGTTGCTCATTGGAGCAGAACATCAACTGAGTTACCATGGTTTCAGTCCATGATTTAAGATGCTGAAAACATGCATGTTTGGTTTTCCAGATCCTATGTGTGGTCAAAGCCTGTTATCTTTGCTGCTACAATGTTCTTCTACTTGTCTTAATTTGGGTTCATAAAATGCTAAAATCAGATTTTTAGGTGTATTTTGAATCCAGAAAGCTAAACAGCAGCTCTCCTGAATGGTGATGGTTTGTTGTCCCCCTCAGCAAGAACCAAAAGCCAGTTTCTGGGTTGTGGATTGTACCAGTATCAGAGAGAGGAGGAAGCTCAAGACTAATACAAGTCTGCAAAGATTATTCATGCGCAGGTATTTGTAGCTGGCTGAATTTGTCTGTTGAATTTCAAGCAGTCTGTTTTGCCAGAAAAGTCAAACCACCTCGCCATGGAAAATTTTCACCTAAAATTTCAAATTTAAACTCACTACATTGACTTAAAACACATACAGTGTTTTTGCTGCATGTTTTATGTAACTGCAGTTTTTCAGATATGTGCACCATCATACATTTTCATCTGGAGCATATCTGTGTTGTACCATATTGATCTAAATATAAAACAATCCTGGATATGAGCTGACACCATTTTTCTGTGACAGATTTTTGGAAAAATGGCTATTTCATGACAAAATCTTGATATATCACAATAACATTTGTTTGAAAATTGTAATAAAACATTGATAGATACTGTTTAAAACAAAACAGACTGTTGTTTATAGCATTTACATTAGTGTCATATCTAGTGCACCCATCATCACATTGGATAGGAAAAATGAATTATTGGGTTATCTTTCGCATATATCAGGTCCAAAACTTTTTTTTTTTTTTATTTAATTCCATAGACTAAATAGCAGTGTTATTTATCTTATCTGGTTGACAAGATGTTATTTCTGTCTCTATATGGTAAAGGTGTTTGCAATTTTCTTCTGCTGTCTTCATTGCACATGGCAAAGTTCCACCCCGATGCATACACACAGATCATTCCTGAAAAATGACCCTTACGCTCAGAGAGACGCAAGCATACTTCTCAAGCAATTAGAGAGCCAGGAAGAAAATGGGGAACCAACACAATCGGCTATTTTGTACGTTTCCTGTCACTGGAGTGAGGTTTTGAGGAATGATGAGTGAGAGAGAGAGAGAGATAGAGAGAAAATGAGAAGGTTGCGCAGCTGTTCAAAGCCCAGTCCCCAATAATAAGACGAACCCACTTTTCCAAAGGGGATTTGTTCAGAACAATACTGAATGTATTTCATTTTTCTGCATAAAGTTTTCATGGCGGCAGAATTTGATGTCCATTTTTTTCTACAAGAAATTGTTTTGGCCCTTGCACCTCAATCCCACTTGACAACCACTGCAATTAAATGACCCAGTGGACCTGTGTAAAAGCTTCAGAAAGCATATGTCTGTGTGGCATTTACACCATCCAATCAAATGGTTTGTGCAAGTGTTATCAGATGTGACACAAAGGGACACTCTGCACACCATCCTACACATTCACATGCACACACTCTGACAGGGCACTTCATTAGCTGAGGATGTGAATGCCAGAAATGTCTAGTGACTGTGCGCTCTGGTTAATAAGCTCAGAACAAAAGGCTTTCCTCCTCCTTACTCCACAGGTACAAGCACGTACACACACGTACACACACTGTACCCAGATACAAACAATTCAGCTCAGTTGAGAGTGGACCCCAGAATGGAAGCGGTGTCAGCGGCACCAAACTCAAACTCGTGCAATCACCAGGGAATAGTCTCCACATGCTGAGCAATAGTGTTTGTGTCACTTACCAAACACATGCACCCAAGGGATAATTGCTAGCCTACTTCCACCTCACTCCATTTCCACCTGCACCTCTCCATGGGAGAAGATTGTTCTGTGTTTACTTTGGAGGGCTACAGGTTAACTTTGACAGCGTCCTGTTTTCTACAGGCTCCGTCTCTTCTTTTGTTTGCTTTACATTAACTTGTGTTTTGAAGTGGAGCTCAAGAGATTTGAAAACTTCCATTGGGATGGATAGATAGAGTTTAGAGTGTACTCCATAGATAGAATGAGCTGAATCCAGTAAACTGGATGGGTTTTAGTATGGATTACCAACTTTTATTTTGCTCCCAGACACTTTCTTTGATTATATTCTCTCTTTGTTTAGGACGTGTCTCTGCAGTGCAGCAAATCCATATATGCAGTCTTCACAAAAAGAACATTAATCTAGATTTATTGTTGCGTTAAACTGTATGAAGTGAGCCCTTTGATGAGGAGCTGTTCTCCCTTTTATTGCTCATTTATTAACTGAGCCGCAGTAGCGTTAAGTACATTGAGCTGAGCATTAAACAGGTTTGATTTGGATTCCTGTCTCAAGGCAAAGTCCCAGCAGAGAGTGATTACGTCCAAAGTTGAAACATCGGTCAATCTCCGTCTTTGCAGCTGTGTGTGTGTGAGAGGTGTAGTGTGTTTTACTAAGTCAAGCTTATTTTATAAATCAAAGATTCATCAAATATTTGACTACCTTTAATTCATTAAACGTCTGAGTTTGATTTTCTTGAAGCGCCTAAACACATCGCAGCGCAACTTGTGTCAACTGATCACAGGGCAGCCTGCAGGCAATGCAAACTTTTTTAAAATCACACAGTCAATCACTGGTAGTCTGCTCCTTAGGAGAATTACAAGGGAATGAGTTTATTATAAATAATTTACAAGCTGTTTTCACTTCTGCTTGGGCCTCAGTGAAATGTGCCCTGTGTGTCTGAGATGTATTTGAGGAGTTTTATATTCAGGCAGGATCTACATCCACTGAATCATTAAGGCCAACAGCTACCACACCTCTGGTGTCAAGGACAAACAACCCCCTGGCTACTGCATCCAGCTCAAATACACACTTAAGGCACTGAGAGTTTGTGTAACTTGAGGCTGTGACTTTGTTTGATAAGTGGCAATATGAACTTTAAAATATGTTTTTAGTTGTGACAATTGTAAAACAAATAAATGTTTCTGGCTTTTGAAATTGCTGTTGACCATAAATATCTCAATCTGCCCCTATCTGTATGTTCTTAAGTTAAACATACAGGTATGTGGGAAATAAATTATTTTATAGCAGGGGGCAGTGTTGATTTTTCATGCTGATTACGACCTAAAACGAAATAGTGGTGATGTGAAGAAAGGGCAGCTTACTTTCCTTTACTGTACTGTTTCTGCTTTCTATACATAAAGATCACGTCAAAGATGAAAGAAAATTCCTCACTAGTTACAGATTTTTGAATATTTTGTTAAATCAATAAGGCATGTGAAGACAACGTACCAAACAACTTTGAACATGTATAGACATGGATGATGCAGTGTCAGTATGCCAGTTGCATTTATAAGAGAAGTTTCTGAATTAAGAGTCACTCCATCTTTGTCTTACCATTGAAAAACATGAGAAAATTTATTTATAGAAATCATGGCCTTGAAGGGCTTCAGTGGTTTTCAACAATGTGGCCGTTCTTTTTTACCATAATGATTGTTACGTGAGTAATCATATCAGTCAAAAGTTGATAATCAGCCTTCAAGATTGTTTAGTTAGTGTGTCGAGGGAAAGGACCAACAGCTGAGAATTGCACTACATTCAACAGCACACATACAGATTGTGTCTGAAATCAGTGCTAAAACCAACCGGATACTCAGCAGCTTATTGAAGTGCTTAAAATATACACACAAACTTTATTACCAAAACTGAGATTGACGTTGGTTGTTGGGTTGGACGTCCTGTTTTTCCTCTTTACCTTATCAGCTTGTGACTTGCCACATCCCAGAAAAAGGGTGGAGCCAACTGGAATCAAATGTGGCTTTTACTCTTGAATTTGAAAAGTGTAAAAAAACTAAATTCTCCTTTGCTTATTTTGGATTAAGTCAATGCTTTGTAGTCAGCAGTTAGTAAAAATTTTACAAAAGCTTTCAGGGTTTTTTTCTTAGCTTTGATTCTTCACAGTGCACCATCAATTTCAAATCAAAGTCAGAATCATGTTTCCAGTTGCACAGTAACTGGTGTCTGTCTGACTGATACATGAAGTGATTTAACTTTGCAACATCTGAGTCCTATTTCAGTCCAACCAACAACAAATCTGCCACATTTTACCACTAAATACCCCCCCAGCTACTATTTCTGACATCATTACTACACTCTCCTATGACATGAGTTATTTTCAGTCGCAACAATGTTTGTTTTCCTCTCAATAGAAGAAATAAAACCTGCCAACTCTGAGCTAGAATGAGTTTCTTTAAATGAAAAGACCAAGTAACATTGTGCTTAAGAGGAGCTTACAACCATCAGGTGGTGTCCCACGCTGATGAGTCAGTCGTTGTGACTGGTGGTAATAACATCCTGGCAGGGTGCCACCCCTCCAAAGCCAGGGCTGGCAGCTTCAGATCTAAACTTACACACCCAGAGTCACATCAAAAGACACCCCATGCCAGCAGTATGTCGACGAGGATCGACACTCGAGATGAGACTCTACGGGTCGCTGGGATGGTGTTTGGTTTGCCTTGAAGTTGCTGTGATCAAAATAGTGATAAGGGTGTGGATAACTACCACAAGTTTTTATTTGAACAGCTGTGAGATGTGTCTTTGAGTTTTTCTCCTTTGATGCTCTTGTACTTTAAGGGGATGAAACAGCTTCCAACTCCAGCTCCATTCATCTAAGTTTGTTATGGAAGTGGATAAAAAAGTGTCTGCAGGTGTTACCAACGCTCACTGTGTTCGAGGCATGAAACCTGATGCACCAGCAACTTCATTTGATAAAGTTATTATCACAGCAAAACTACACAATTTCAGCTTTGACTTCACGTTAACACAGTTTTTTTAATTTTTGTACTGACTACAAATTTACTTTAGCTGAAAGTAGCAGAATAAGTTGTTGGACAAGGACACATTACAAAGCAGTGGAGCCAGTGTGAATATTTGACATTCATGAGTTGAACCACAGAATAAAAATGCAGAGAATGGAAACTTAAACTGCAGCTGCTTTCACTTGCTACATCTTGATTCACTACTTGTTGGCAATACTGATTTTGACTGAGATTTTAACTTGCGTTCTAAATGTTTTATCAGGCCTCAAAGAGTTACATGATTCTGTGGAGCAGGTTAACACCAGTGTTCATGTGACATACAGATGAAATGACCCTTTAATGAAGAGCTCCTACTGGAAATGACTTTTTGTTCTCCAATGAGTAAACGTGGCTTCACTTCCAGACCTCACAGTGCAATTGCAGTACCGATTGATGGATTAAACGTATTAAATATTAAACTAAATAACTCCAATTTTGGTATGATAGACTCAAACTGTGCTCTTCATTATGCTCACACACAGATGAGGAGCAGCTTCCCTCCTGCTCTGCTCAAGGCTGGAAAGATAACCATTGTCTCTGAAGCAGCAAGAGAACATTTTATGAGTCTTTAGTTCCGTTATCTCACATTGAATATGTGAAGTTGTGCCATCTCTGAACCATTTGCAGACATTCTCTGTCAAAGTGTCCTTGGGCAAGACACTTGACCTGAAAAATGACCTAAAGACTGAGTGAATGGTTTGTGAATAGGATTAGTCAGAACTGAAAGGGCTTTACATAGGGACCTCTTCCATCAGAGTATAAATGTTGGAGGGAGATGTACAAGCCAGTGTAAAAGGGCTTTGAATGTCCAGAAGACAAAGAGAACATGCAGTGTTTATACTATTTTCTTACCTTTTATTCTCCTATATGATTTATTATGATGGAACCTGACAGAAGCAATCTTTGTGAACTTAATTTGTATCGTAGTGAAGTGTGCAGAGGAAACCCTGGAAAAAACATTATGCTCACACTAGGGCTGAACCATTTATTGTTTTTTGATCATAAACGCAAAGTCAAACATCGTGATCATGTGATCGCCAAAGCTGCGATTTTTTTCCTGCTCCTGACTGACCCAGGATCTGTTGTGTCAGCTGTTTCACACACACCTGTCTTGAGTGTAAGACTGTTGGGAAAAATCCTTTTTTCCTTGGGATTGATGTTGATTTTATTTTATTTAACTTAACACAATTAAGGATATTTTGCACTACATCATTTTTAAAGTTAAGAGTCAAAGCTAGACTCTTTTTGTTCTTCAGTTTTTTTATAACAATATAATAAGTCAGGTTTAGAAAAAGCAGGAGTGGGTGTTAGGTTTTGAGAAGAGTCAAAATGCGACAACTTATCGAAAAATCTTCTTTTTATTTTTTTGCCTCTGTATTTATATCTCATAATTTCGACTTAAAGCTTAGAATTTTGACTTTCTTTATCAAAATTTCAGCTTTTTATTTCAAAAACAACCTTTATTTCAAAATTAAACTTTTTATTTTAGACTTTTGTCATCTTAAAATTTTGACCTTGGATGAGAAAGTTTGGACTTTGTTCACATAATCTTAAACTGATTTCTTAAACTTAATAAGTTTCATCTCAAAATCTTGACTTTTTGTCTCAGAATTTTGTCTTTATTTCTAAAATGTTTCACCTTTTATATCAAAATATTGACCTTTTATTGAAAAGTTTGAAACAATTCTTACCTTCAGTTTTCATTTTCATTCTCGCATTAGAGTAAAAGCTTTAGATGTTTCAATGGTTTGATGTAATTTTCTGTCAAGTTTGTAAATGTTATTGTACATTGTGAAAACTTCACAAAAGCATGATTGAAAGAAAATCGTGAATCCAATTGAAATCCCTGTATCTGCCACAAAAATAGCAATTAGATATTTTTCTAAAATCGTTCAGCCCTAGCTCACACCATGATAAACTGATGAAAAAGACATGGAGATGTACTATTTCACACATCATGTTGTATTATACTTTGCCTCTACACTTGAGGCTAAAAAGGCAAATAAATATGTCTGTTCAATGTCAAGAAAATCACATCTCAAGAGAAAATTTGTGTCTGTAAACACCAAATAAATGACATATAAATGTCAGTGAACATCAATGAAGAAACAGAAACTACAACAAGAGCATTAACTCAGCACATAAATATATATATAAAGTGAGGTATAAGTGGAGATGTTTTCCACCTCAGTAATATCCTATATTTGCACTTAAATCAATTCCACTACAAGTTTCAGTTTTCTGAATCACTTAAGTCATCTTTTCTATTTGCAACTGTACGGTTTATTTAGGATGTTGATATCAGAGCAACCAAAGGTTTGGAAATAAGTGGAAAAGAATGGCATTATGGGCCCCAGATAATAATAATAATAATAATAATAATAATAATAATAATAATAATAATAATAATAATAATAATAATAATAAAACATCTTTTACTTTGAGTTTATAAAAGCTCAAGTTCTCAATTGTATTTTTTTGGGGGGAGAGGGTGGAAAAAAAGGCTGTTCTGGTGAAATTAATAATACACTGTTCAATATGAAGTGGATATCTTAAATAACACAGAGGTTGCTTATGTGGGTTGAGGAGACTGAGTGGCATTGTCAGCAGTGGCAGAAGTTTTGAGTGTTTTTGTTGAGGGATGGTAATGATGTCCAGTTTTTGACAGATTTGTTGAAGGAAGTTGGTTTGCATCCAAGTTTTTATTTTAGGGAGGCAATCTGTCAGTGTGATGTGGGTTGAAGAAGTGATGGATGAGGTGGAGATGTAGATTTTATGTGAAAATGAGGACTGTGTTTGCATATCATTTTACAGTGGATGAACATGTTGGAAATGAAAAGGAGAGGGCTAAGTGCTAAACCCTGGGGGACGCCCTGTTGTTTTTACGTGAATGAACTGTTCTCTTTTTTAAAGGTATTAACAGAGCAAAGTACAAAATAAGCACCAAACATTTGTTCTACCAAGTATTTATTTAATTTCATTTCTGCATAGTGGCACCCTTCACATTATTTGAAGTCAGCCAAGAAAGGTTTTTTGGAATGTATTCAACATTATGAAACACAACGTTTTATATTTTTAATCAACTTGAAAAGGATTGGGTTTTTTTTTTTTTAAAGACAATAAGTTCGCTCAGGTTTATCAACTGTGATGAGTGACACACCAGTAAATCATTTCATTTTCTTTTATAACTGTTGATAATTACATGTGCTTTTCCAGCTATGAGTCCCTTAAAATAAGCCCCACATCCTCAAAATTAATCTTGGACATTGACTCTTTTTGACCAGGGTTTGGGCATGAATCTAGGCCCTCATTATTAAAATCAACAAGTACATTTCAGATCTTACAAGCATTACAATTAACGTGTTAAGACTAAGAGCCATAACACAAACTGTTTGTGGATGTCAGTGTAAATCAACAAACCAAATACAACCTAGAAAGTAAATTACTTCAATATTCAAATGTTCAGCTATATATATTCATATACGTTTTTCTTGCATGTTTCTAAAAGTTCTGCTTTTTTCCCATTTGGTCAAAGTTTCTTGAACCAAAAGTACAGTAGTGTTAATAACGAGGAGAAAAAGTCTTGAGGTAGTTTCAGTTTCTCTTCTAAGAGCCTCATGTATTTCTGTAACAGTGCAGAACATAGCAGAGGCCAACTGTAGATCTCTTTCAAGTATTGCTTTGCTCCATGTTCTGTATGAAAGTAAAAACACAGTTTCTGAAATGAAGCCGGCCTGAACTCTAATATTCTCTTTGCTGGCAGAGTGGACAGAGAGGAAAGGCCGGAAGCCAACAGCATTACCAGATGTAAGCAGTGAGCTGAGCTGTTTAGAGATTCTGATACTTTGAAGACTCGCTCCATGATGCACTTTGACTCACTGTCATCAGCTACAGCCTGCATTTATCTCAGACTGCTGTGGAAACAGGGCAGTTTCAGGGATAGATCTGAAGTTAAACTTTGCCTTTTAATCACAGATACCATTTAAATTCCTGTACGAAGGACTGGGCCTATTTATATTCAAGGTGTGTTACCGTTTGTTTATGAGGGCAGTTTAACAAGCCGCCACCTCGGTTCAGAGAATACACCCTCTGCTGGCTCCATTCAATTACTCCCCATGGCATTGGATGGATTTCTGACTTGAGCGCTCTGATTTGGCCATTAGCTTTCTGCCAGCACCAGCTGCAGAGAAGTCCCCTTTCAGATTCCTTTTCACACAACGCTTGAGTTGATCTGCAACAGCGCAAACAGTTCATTGAGTCCAAAGTTACAAAGCCCTGGCAGACTACAGAAGTGGTGTCTTGCTGTTCCCATATCTTTGCTGTCTCGTCTTTGTGCAACAAAACACACTAACAAGGCAGTTAAATGCAACCTTTGGCCAGGCAGCGTGAAAACCACTGGAACTCTAAATGACCTCTTTGTAAAGGGTTGGTCCAACATCAGCGCTCCTACTCTACTATGGAGCACAGCAGGTGGTGACAAGAAGTGACTTAGGGACATGACTCCCTTAGATAATTTGAGCCCATGGTTTTCTGTATTAGATGCATCTCTCACCAATTTACACTGAAAGTGTCTCCCAACTTATTGACTATTGAGAAACACAGATGGCATTTACTGAGTGAAGTTCAGAGTCAGCTGTCAGTATTGACATGACCTTTTATTCTGGAATAGACCAAAGTAATTCACTCATAAATGTGATGTGAGATGTACTTACCCTCTCATATAATAATAAATGACATGTTCCTAACAAAGAGCTACGATTGGTTGAGCGTGGATTCAGGCAACTTCCCTTTATAAGACTGAACTCAACAATATTTACAACAAAACAGCAAGGCAATCTAAGCGTGGTAGATTGTGTGTTTGTTGTTACACTGCTTCTTGGCAGTACATTTTGTACTCTTAGAGGTCTATTTTGTTTTAAATGGTGCTACACAAGGAACATGCGTTTGTGGGATGAAGAGCAGAACTGAGTATGTGGGTTGTGCCCAATGAATCTCTGCCAATACCAAACAGCTTAATATACTGTATCTGTTGACTATTGACTATTGTTTTGGGGTTCAGATTCCCTCTGGTGCTGCCAATGAGAGGTTAGTAGGTGTGTTTTTACAACCAAAGTTTTCCTGTATTTCAACGAGATAACTCACTGTCAATGTTTGTTGCAGCACAAGTTTAGTTTGAAGTAGCGTTGAGCAATACCACACTATTATAGTACAATATTGATTACCTATTTGGCATATTTATTCTTCTTATTGATATTGATACTTCCAGTATTTTTTTTAACGAATAAAATGAAATACCTCAAAGAAATCTTCTATGACAAATACTGCTCATTTAACAATTTTAATATGGAACTCCAATTGTTGGCCATTTTTTAAGAATGAAATAAATTTAGATTAAAAAAAAAGAGAAAAAAAAACATGTAAAAAAATAAATAATTACATAAATATTTATCAATACATAGAGGTTCAGTACAATAATAATTAATATAAAAATGAATTGAGACAGATAAGAAATGATGAAACAAAGCATATCAAACTAATTAAATAAAAATATGGAAATAAAACATGACAGCACAAACAACACTTTGTCATGGTTTTATTCACACTTGAAAAGTAAGTCAACGCTATACTCCTCTTTTGCTCAGCCATGCTTCATCTCAGACGTGTGTAGTGGCAGGTGATCTGGTCACATGACATGGAAGTCCATTTTTTTTCCTGCCACGGGGGTGTTAGTTCAAAACTTAGGAGTAAGTCATGTGATTCAGAGGTAGCATACGTTCTTTTAACTTGCATTTACTAAGTGGTATCTATATTTTATTCGAGTAATCCATCCTCAAATGTGTAGTAAGTAAGTATTGATATATTGATACCTCAGAGTTGATACGCCCACCATTAGTTTGAAAGCACTAAACTTATTCTCTCTTTGGATAACTTTGTTTCATATATACATACATACACACACACACATACATACATACATACATACACACATACATTTTAGTTACAATTGCACTTTATCTAAGCTCCATAGGGTTCTGCAGTTGGATACGTGTGGTGATAGAACAAATGAAGTGAGTGCAGCATTAGTGTAAAGTAGCAGCAGTTTAGAGGGTGTTTTGTTTAAGTTTCATCATATTGTCTTATACAATTATCTTTTAATACCTGTGAGTGGTTTGTCTTGAGTGGTTTGGGAGTTGTTGATTAAATTAAACTGAACTGAAAAGATTGTCAAATATGAATCCAGCCTTCAATAAATTCCACTAAATGGACTCATGTTACGTAGAAAAAAAATGAGTCTTGAATGTGACATTTATTTTCCTGAGAGAAAAGGAAAATCAGCCAATTAAGATTCTTTTGTTTTCCCCATTAAAAATTGAAATATCTCCTCCCAATACTCTGTTGTAGATTGAGAGCAGCACAGCTGAGGTACTCTTTAGAGGCTGATATTTCCAGGCACGTTAGAGTAAATATCACTGCCTCCCCAAAACTATCTCTGTTCACAAGCTTCAATTTGAGGCTGATATGACCTTTGAATGATTCACTTCATGTGACAGGAAATTCTTCACACGACTCAATTCTTCAGGACCAGAAGTTTCACGTCAGGGTTGGTTTATGAACGTGTGTAATGTCCGTACACATGACCGTTGTAGCTTGAACATTTCTTTATTGGATCGGGGACACGAGTCTCAGGAGGCAGAAATTGATGTGCAAAGGTAAAGTGTCAGTCAGTGTGTCATGTTAGATATACAGGGTGTCCATAAAGTCTTTATACTATTATAATAATGTATGACAAAGGCAGTTGATGAGATGTCTTTACCAGATTTGTTTTATTGTAATGAGTAGTTGTCAAAGTTTTTTTTTTTTTTCCTTTTTTTTTTTTTTTTTTTAAATTTCATTTCATACACCTCAACACGGGCACCATTAGTTGCAAAAAACACCTCAAGACTGTACTCCATTTCTTGTCATGTTCACTGTAGCTCAGCGTCATCAGTGGTGGCGATGGCATCAGAAATCTGCTACTTTCCATAAATTTCTTGTGCCATTCACAAATTGAAGGATGTAATGGGAGATCTCTTCCATTAGTAGTTTACTGTATCCATACTTAAGTTTCGCTGAGTCTGCACATTCAATTTTATATTGATAAACCATGATACACGTCCCTTCTCTTGAGGAGTAGCCATATTTTAGGGTTTCATTTAACAATACATCTTTCACAAACAGGTCACCTGAAACTCACGATTTCAATGTGATTACAAACTTTGAAAAACACTGATTACAGTGGAACAAATCTGGTGAAGATATCTTATCAACTGTCTTTGTAATACACTTTTTAAATTGTATATCACATGCTGTATATCAAAAATCAGTGTGACACTACAAGGACTGTTTTGACTTCACATGTGAGAAAAAAAAAATCAAAAAAGGAACCTGACAGGAGTTGATTAAAAAATCAAAAATTATAAAGTTGGGGTATAAACAGATTGATTGATAATCACTCCAAATATTTCAGAAAAGTATGTTTGTTAGTACCAGGTGGAAACCTTCTGTCTGTCAAAATGTAGGTCAAACTAGAAGCTTTAAAATATGCAGTTTACACTGGAAGTTGGTTCCAAAAACACGCAAGGTCACAACAGTGTTTTAAAAATAATCTTAACAGCAAAAATAAACATGTCGTCAGTGTGGAACAAACAGAAGCTGCTCCTGAGCTGCTCATTTATCAACAGCTCACACTGTGTGGGACATTTTCTTGTTCGTTTCAAAGAAACATGCATAAAAGAACATGTCAGACTTGACTGTCAGCTGGGCACACTGTAACTGTTAGTTTCTAGCTGATAAATGTAGCTGTTCACTTTGAAGCTACAGGTCTGCCTCAACTCTAACACCTCTTTACTTTGTGTTTGGGATGTTTGAAATTAGGCTGAGTCAGCATTTTCAGTTTGGGAGCTGCTGTTTATAGTCTTCAAACAAAGACTCTGTTTATTCTCTATACAGTCTATGGTGAAAACTGCTCAACAGTTAACAGCAATGAAGTCTTTGCCTGCTGTTATCTATTACCACAATGAAGATTTTTTATCATTATTATTATTTTTAAAAGAAGAAATAGGTTGTCCAAACCAGTGTCCTGTTGTGTATGATTGTCCACAAATCAACATATAAACAAACTAAACAATTAAAACCTTTCTTTCCCTTGTTTTGAAAATTAAAAACATCTGCAGTGTTGATGGATTTTGAGAGATCTTTTGTGAGATCTTTGTGTTCCAACTGCAGGGTCTCTTCCACTTAGCCCCTCTTCACTGCAAGTAATTCATTGCATGTTATTTTGGCATAAATAAACTAAATATGGCAGTTTTAAAAAACATGGTTACATGGTGTTTCTGAGGCAACAAGGATAATAGAGAATAAAAGTATAAAAAGCCTGGACCAAAATGCATCATGGCACAATAAACATAGATTACTCATAGTCTTCTCACTTTTTTTATAATGTGTTTTGTTTTTGTCAAGTTTGAACAGCATCAGACAAAGTTCTCATTAAAGTCACAATAACCTATTTTCCCCTACTGTGCTGGTACAGATATGAAATCTGAGCGAATGATACTTTTTTTTGCTCCCAACATTCCTGTAAATAACACATGGTTAGTATTACATATAAATATTTAAATAAAAACAGGTCTGTCTCTTTCGCTCCTGTTTTTTCTTCTACATTCTTATTTTTGGAGCTGCTGCGCTGTGAGACAGCACCTGAGCCGAGCTGCTCACACCCACGATGTGTGTGAGCCAACATGATTACATGCTTGCTGAAACAAAAGTCACCAAGTGTGAAGACCAACATAGACGGTTTACACAGGCAGTGTTAATCAGCTTAAAGCCATTTACTCAGGGGAGACAGAATGAAAGGAAAACTAAGAAACAGAAAAAAATGATTAAACAAAGGGATAAAAACCTGATGTTTGACCCTCAAAATTAAGAGATTTAAAAATTGTGTTCTGTTTTGCCAAGTTTGGTAAGGTCCACTTGTTGCACTGACAGAAGGGTGAGAAAATCTGTTCGAAGTCATGAGCACTGACATTTGTTAGAACACCAGGGTGACAAAACCCTTGAAATGCATGAATCACTGAATGAATGGATGAGTGAGTGTGATAATGAGGAGAAACCCACTGGTAATGTGTGATGTCATGGCCTTGGATTCACCTTGGAGTCAGACGTGCATACTAAACTGAGATCAAAGTGCAGGTGTTATAGAAATCCTGTGATTCGGACTTGCATCACATGCATCAGAAAAAAACACTCGACTTAAGTTTTCCTCTAATCTAAAAAATGCACACATTACAAGCTTTGTTGCATCACACTCTGCATCATGGTGTGTGTGTGATTGTGTGAGCCGGAGGGAGCGACGCATGAACTCATGTGATCTCACATTGAAGTTGACTTGTGAAAAAACTTGCTATCACAATGTTTAAGTTAGGGGGGAGTAGAGGGATAAATCTGTTTGGGTGACAAGAGTGGGGTTATACATTCATGATCAAAATCTTAAGACCAGTTAAAAAAGTTAAATTATTCACATTTTGCTCTGTTGGATCTTGATACGGTTCTAAGTGGAGCTTCAAAATGCAAAAAGAAAAGGGAAAAAAAGACCAGAAGTTTTGAGTCGGAGTTTGAGTTATTGAAAACAACAATTTAACAGAAGTAGGCTGTTCATTGGCTGATCAACCGTTTAACACCACAACTAAAAAAAAAACCCTGTAAACCTCCTAAAACAGAAGTTAAAGTGTCAGACTGACTCAGTAATGAGGAGCTCCGCACTGCAAAAACTGAAATCTAAGCAAGTCATTATGTCTTGTTTGTAGTAAAATTTTTCTTATTATTCTTGATACAAGCCACATGCTACTGATAAGTCCTGGAAAGTGTCTTATTTCAAGTTATTGAAGACAAAAATGAAGTCTGAATTGCTTGTAACAAGTCAAAAAAAACTGCCAATGGGGTTAGAAAAAAGTTTCTTGTATCAAGACATCTTTATAGTTTCAAGAAACTTCAGGAGCAAATTTTTCTTCTCCCATTGGCAGATTTTTTTTTTACTTGTGACAAGCAATTCAGACCTCATTTTTGTCTTAAAAAAACTTGAAATAAGACATTTTTATGACCTGGTTTGGTGAATGTGGCTCAAATCAAGAAAAATAAGACAATTTTTACGACAAATAAGACATAATGACTTGCTTAGATTTCAGTTTTTGCAGTGCACCATTATTGTTGAACACGTCAAAAATGTGTTTGTTCATGCTCGATGCAAGTGTTTCCAAAAATCTAGTGGGAATGTTGCTCCAAGTGGTGAAGATGCTTCATGAAGAGCATCCACTGTCTAGAACTGACATCCATTTTTGTAAGCTTCCCTCTCCAACCATCCCATAATGACCTCAATGTGATTTAGATTAGGGGAACATGCAGGATGCTCCAAAAGAGTGAGATTATTTTCCTGGAAAAATGTCTTGGTCGGACGGGAGTTGTGAATTGTTGCTTTGTCCTGCTGAAAAACCCAGTCATTACCACACAGAGCAGGGCCCTCAGTCATGAAGGATGCCTGCTGCAACATCTCCACATGTCCAGCTGCTATTAGTTGCCCTTGAACAACCTGGAGCTCCATTGTTTCATTGAAAGAAAAAGCACCCCAGATCATGATGGCACCCCCTCCACTGTGCCGAGTAGAAAACATCTCAGGTGGCATCCCCTTGTAACATTGGACGCCATCAGGACCATCAAGATTCAATTTTTCAATTTATTTCTCCTTAGAAAATAAAAATTTATTCCACTTTGAATGTCCCATATTTGCTGCTCCCTTGCAAAGTCCAAATGGGAAATGTTGTGGTGTTGAAGAAGGTGTGTGTTTCTTGTTTTTGAAGCCCTTCCTTGGCAGATGCTGTCTGATGGTTATTGGTCTGCAGTCAGCAACAACTTTCATTTGGGACGAGAATCATTCCGTGTCTTGACTGGACAGCCAATCAGATCCTCTGGCTCAGCGCCGGTGAGACTTTTTTGGGTCTACCACTTGATTTTTTTTCGTTCCATAACCCTCAGGATCTTTTAAGAAATTCAAATTATCTGTCTTACTGAGTCCAACCTCAGCAGTGAGATGCCTTGTTTATGCATCTCAAAAATCTGACGCTGAGCTTTTTTGCCTTTGCCATCAAGAGATCTTCACAGTGTGATTACTTGACAGTAAATGACATAGAATCCAATTTTTTTGCACAGATTTAGGCTTTAAAAGGCTGTGGTCTTAAACTTTTGATCAGCTGATGAACAGACTATTTCAGTTAAATAAATGTGTTCAATAAATTGCCAGCTCTCACCTTTTGGTCTCTTGCTCACATTTCTTCTTCTTTTTGTATTTTGAAACTCTGCTCAGAACCTTCCCAAGATCCAACAGTGCAAAATGCAAATTCATGCATTTTTTTTACTGGGCTTGAGATGTGAACAGGAGTGTATTTCTACTCGTTAAAATTCAAGCCAGATTTTGAGTGTTGGATTTAGAATCAAGCTGCAGGACCCAAAGTCTTGATGTGACCCTGAAACACAGTGTAAATGTTCCTCTTTTTCCCTGAATGACACTAAACTGGCCCAGTAAAAAGCCTGATAAATCAAAAGAGTTTCAAGACTTGTAGCTCCAACCACGTCTCAGACAAAGCTACTTCATCACATCTGAGTTTGTCCCTAAAAACTCTGTGGCTCCAAAATGTTGCTTTGTGAAATGTTAACTCACTCCACTCCTCTTTCATAAGTTCTGGATGCAGATCCTTGCAAAGACAGCTCAGAGTGTTCTTGGTAAAAATAACAGTACACTTTGGCGCGTGTGTCGTCGCTGCTTCTCTCTGACACTGCTCCAGCTGAAATGATTAATGACTTACGTGCTGCGGCAGAAACACAGGCTGCGTGTGATAGAGAAAAAGCTTCGCCTTCGATCAGATACACCACACACATTAAGCATCACTTGAAGTTAACCTTTAATTGCCCTCACTTAAACACAGATTAGCATCCCACGAACCAAGGTTATCTTTAGCAGCACACATACATGCTAACAAGCACTTACAGAAGAACCAACAGCACATGCCAGAGCCACCTTTTACTTGCAAATGACCTGATAAACATTCAGGATTTACCACTGTTTCACCGCCTCTGCAATCCGTCTTTGGCCTCTGATACATTTATCTCCTTTTCTTCCACATGTACAGGCTTACACAGTCCTTATTTACCAGCACATTAGAAAAACTGGCCTCAGATTGCAGAGAGTGGGTTAATAACCAGAGAAGCAGTTTTTCTGATCAACAGATTTTATTAAAACTTGAACTCATGGCACATAAAAGGAGCTGGATAAGTGTTAGAAACAACATGGCTTTTAAATGTGACATGCTCATTTTATTTTGTACGACTTTGTAGCCACAGCAACAAGGATAACACAAAAAAACTCACTTAATTGGTTGCAGTGTCTGGTTTGAACAAAATTAAAGTAGTTAAAAAAAATCCCCACTGCTGAGTTTTTACCTCTGCAATAACACTTAAAGCATGATTTTCTGTGAAAGCTACAACCTCGCTGAGTTCCAAAGCTTTTAACCACCACAGTGTGGGCATCCTGTATTAGATTGGTGATAACTGTGGCTGAATAAACTCCTTCACATCTTGAATCTGTCCTTCCAGGATTTTATTCACGCTTTTAGTGTTTGTGGAGCTGTTGAGAGTTTCTTCTCCTTGCTGATAAAGGAGCTGAAAACTCCTCACTCTGCTCTTGAAGCTTTCCTTTGAAAATGCAGTGTGTCTTCTTGTGCACCATGCAAAATACCTACAAATTTAGAGATTTTTTGTGACAGATATATTTGAAACCCATAAATGATGAGATTCAAAGTGCATACTTTCTGACCTTGGCATTTAAAAACGTCACATACTGAGCATATCTCATCTCCGTATTGGGACCAGTGGGACACTGCTAGAATGTAGAGTATGATATCTCTCCCATATGACTGATGCTGTGCTTTCAGTGCCACATAAAATAAAGGATTGAGCAGTGGTGCAGTGTAAAGCTCTTTTGCATCATTGCAGAAAGTTTCCTTTGTTTGAAATTCTGCTCTTTATTTTTCTGAAATGACCCATAGTGTAGGAGTGGACCTTGTCTCTAAATTACTCAAAATACTTCCAAGTTCTACCAGATCGGTTTATCTGTCTTTACTCCCTCACAACAACATCTGCAGGCAGGTGGTTGATTGGTTAGTTGGTTAGTTGGTTTGTTGGAGGGGTGGGTGGGTGCCACCTTGCCTTGGGCCCCATTAGGTTGCCTTTGGTGCCTGTTGTGGTGCACGTTGGTGCCCCTCAGGGTCCTGGGGCCATTACTGGGTCTGGTGGCCTTTTGTGCCAATGTGGTTGATCCCGGACACCCTGATTTCTTATAGGTGTTCTCGGACCAAGGCTGAATGATCTCGGAGAAAGATGTAATAGTGATTTTTCTGGCATATATTGCAATTTCAGTTTGATTCCACAATTTTCTTCAACTCAAGCTTCAGTGAAGTTTTCACAATGTGCAGTAAAATTTACAAACTGGACATAAAATGACACCAAACCATGTAAACATCAAATCTATCACTCGAATGCATAGATGACAACTGAAGGGAAGAATTATTTATTGACAAAAAAACATGCATATAGATTATTTTCAGTCCTTGACCAAAAGAGCCATCTTTGACTCTTAACGTTTAAAAATAATGTAGTACAATACAAATCCTGATAGCATCAAGTTAAAAACAAGATAAACTAACATACAAAACAAAATTCAACAATCCCATGGAAAGAAAAGTATCTTTCCCAACACTCTTATTGCAGGGTTATCTTTCTTTCTTTCTTTCTTTTTTGTGTTAATGAGCTCATATACAGTTGTGTCTAAGAGTTTACACCCCCTCCAGCAGAATTTTCTGATTTTTTTGTCCTTTTCTCAGAAAGTATGAATGATAACACAAAAACCTGTCACCCATGGTTAGAAGTTGGGTGAAGACATTTATTAACAAACAACTGTGTTTACTCTTTTTAAATCATGACAACAGAAACTTCATAAGTGACCCTGTTCATTTTTTTATTCACACACACTGATTACAAGCAAATAGATCACAGGTGAGGATGGTTACCTTTAATAGACATTCAAACACATTTGTGTTCACTTTTGAGCATTTATCAGGACAAAACCACCAGAGTTGTGTAAACTTCTTAACAGGGTCATTTTTGAAGTTTCTGTTGTCATTATGACTGAAAAAGAGCACACTATTTTTTTTTCAATAAATGTCTCAACCAAACCACTAACCATGAGTGATAGAAAGGATTTTGTGTTACCATTCATAATTTCTGGGAAAAGGCCCAAAAATCAGAAATACTGCTGGCATGGGTATAAACTTTTGGGCACAACTATAAGTTAGTCTTGTTTACTCCAGTTGGTGTTTTTCTCTGTTTTTCACAAATGAACCAGTAATATTAAGTCCCTGAAGAAAAAATTGAACCAGAATTCTGTAGCTTCAATCCAATTAAATGATGTGTAGAAAAATTCAAAGTAACTCTCTGGAACGACTGCAGTGTTGCACATGCCCTAAAAAATCTAAATAAAATCTTAGATGTTTGTTTCTGTTCATATTTGGCACGTGTGTAAAACAGCTGACACAACAGATCCTGGGTCAGTCAGGAGTGCAGCAAAAAAAAAATTCCAACTTAATCATGATGCCTGATATTGCGATTTCGATCAAAAAACACATCTAATCCACATTGTTTCTTGTGTGATTCATGTTTCCTCTTTATCTCATCTCTGTTGGCCGCCCTCCACCATCAAGACCCCACATCTGTGGTGACCCTGGGTTTTTTACAGCATCTACTTTTTGATAGGTTTAGAAAAGTCTTCCTGACTGACCCAGGATTTGTTGTCAGCTGTTTTATACACACGTGCCAAACATGAACAAAAACAAACAGCTAAGAGTTAATTTTGATTTTTTTTTAGGCATGAACAATACTGCAGGAGGTTTTAGAGAGTAACTTAGATTTTTTCTGCATATCATTTAATTGGATTGAAGCTACAGAATTCTGGTTAATTTTTGTCTTAAGGGACTCAATATTCCTGATTCATTTCTGAAAAACAGAGAAAAACACCAACCAGAGGAAACAAGACTAACTTATAAAACCCATCTACACAAAAAAAGAAAGAAAGAAATACAACCCTGCAATAAGGCTGTTCGGAAAGATATTTTTTTCCATGGTTTAGAAAACCACAGCACCAATTTCTATCTCAAATTAATCACCCTGCCTTATTTTCCTCTTCCCTGTTTGTCTTATCTTTACCCTTTTGTCACTAATTCTCCTTCTTTTGCACTGTGGTGTAGCACAGCTCTCCCACTCAGCTCACATCAGGAATAAAAACTTTGATTTGATGATGAAAGCACAGGGGAGGGGGCTGGTGATGATCACTGACAGCAATGAATCATATCTATCTTTTTATATCTTTTTCTGCAATTAAACAAATCATTGTTCTTTTCACTCTGAAATCAGACAGTGCTCGGATACAAGAGCAAATGCAGACAAGGATGGGAGAAACAAAACAAACAAGCAAAAACAAACAAGCAAAAAACAATTGCAATACAAAGGTTTCTATTTTTGATGGATGTCTGCATCAGTTTGCTCAGAGCAGGTTGGGTTGGGCACCAAACAACATAAAAACAACTGTCCAAATAAAATGCTCAGTTTGACAACAATTTTTTATTTTGCTCAACCACAACCCCCCAAGAAATAGTAAAAATAAGGGGCCAGGCCTGGGATCAACAGGTTAGGGGCTGAATTAGGTCAATAATCACAGCATTGATGAGGAGAGGCTCATTGTGGGCCCAGAGTCAAAAGTTAATGACAACAATAAACTAAAAACAAACATGGCGACTGTGGAGGAGGAGTATGTACATCTTGCATAAAAAACAAGATCAGAGGCAGCTTTGTAAGAGGTGGTGGTCGGTGAGGCCATTAAATTCATCGTGTTTTCCTTCAAAAAGTGTTTGTGCCTCACTAAAGCGATGTATCCGGTAGTAACAGCAACACGGCCTCTATGGTTTCCACTGGTACTACTCTGTTTAGCCCTTATCCATAAACTTTGAACAGATATGTAGAAATACAGTGGAAATGAAGGTGACAGAAGTCTTTGTCTGTATCTGAAACTGTATTTAACATTGAGGATAAAGGGCCTTAAGGATGAGACAGGACTTTCAAAAGCTGAAAAGTCAATGTCTTATTGAATATTGTATGTTTTTAATGTATTTTATTTCATTTAGAAATAACTAGAGCCCAGCCGATATGGGATTCTTGGGCCCGATACTGGGGGCAAGTGGAAGCCAATATCCCATATATCCACTGATATATGAAACAAGAACATTGATATACACAGGATATATACTGTACATGCACACAAATTGTTACAATACCCAAAGTATGATTTTGGATATGACAGCAACGTTAAAACGCTGTGTTATAGTCTTTTATTAGAAAAGGGTGGACGTGTATTGACAGAAGCATTCATCTCTGTTTGTTATGCAAAAAAAAGCACCTTACACAACTTGGTTAGAACACCATATTATAGTCTTATATAAGGTAATAGTGGACGTGTGAATTAACAGTAGCATTTATCATTGGCAGAGAGCAGCATGCAGCCTGACACAGACACACAGGAGCAGGAACGACACCATCTCTACAAAGAAAAAAAAAGGTTATATATCGGCTACATAATGGCTGATGTCGATTAATCAGTGACACGCTATGATCGGCCTTAGAAATAACCTTCTTTCATTATTTTTACTGGCTGGTTGGAATACAGAAGTCCTGCCAGACAGTGATTGCAGCACACACTCAAACTGTTTTCTATCTGTTACTTGGTAGGAGATAAGGAATGATGACTGCCTTAAATAGCAAAAGAACAAAAGAACGTGTGCACCAGTCTCTAGAAATATACATATCATCACCCTCATGAACTAATGGCCTGAGTCTCTTTTTTCTAGGATATTTTTGCCCAAGCCAGTTCTTCAGGACGCTCCCCATCTCTGGTTAAATGGTCTAATTGAAAATATTATTGCTGTTTTTTTTCCTCAGTACTCTAATGGCCTAAATCAATAGTACACTCTACTTGGTTTAGTTTATTTTATTTCCTGAAAATTTTGAACCATTGAAGGTCATTCGTTTTCTATCCTTACACACCACTAAGTATAGAATAGTGTTTAGTTTTAAATGTGCAGTCAGCTTTTAAATTGACATCTGCAGAGCACTAAAGGAGCAATAGCAGCATCTGCACCACAATAACAAGCTCAATGTGAGTCATCCTTCCTCATCCTCTTTCTTTTTGTTCCTGGTACCAGAGATCAGTCTGTCAGAATATTGTTCTGCAGATGCTCCAGGATGATTTCATAGAGAATTCTGCCACCAGTGTTCATCCAGCACATTCTGACAGGACATTATAATCCATGTCAGCCCAGGTAAGGTACCCACCAATTCAATGAGGATGACTTGTTCAGAGTTTTGTCCTCATCACTCATGAGACTGGCACCTGCTCCCTCCAGATAGTCAAAGCCATCATGTTCAACAACCTTTTCCCTCACCTTCACCTTGTTTCTGGAAGCCACAAAAGAGCGAAAAAGCAGTCAGGGCTCTTAGCAAGCAGGAGAGGTCAGATTTACTACATCTCTGCTTACGTAACCTTACATTGTCATACTTCCTCTGTGTGTAGTCATTTTTTGAAGACTCCTGACTCAGGGTATGCAAAGCTGTTTTTGTGCTGCAGTGTGAAAATAAACTTCTGATGTGACTTTCTTTGTATTTGAAAGTGCAGAAACGTTTGGTGTAATGCATTTACGAACAGGTGCTGGTGTGCAAGTGTTGGCTCATGTTTTTGGTGCAGTCATCACTTTAAAGTACACAATCCTAAGACCCAGTTTTTCCTCGCTGTGTGTGGGGTGAGTGGGCGCAGGGAGACAGGATTTGGCACTGATTCTCTATCTCCCCCCACAAACCATTTAGCTTTAAGGACTTTTCCCTCTGACTGAACAAAGTTCTTATGGGAGGCGACAAGTGCATGTGGCTGGCACAAAGTGATTTCCCGTTTTACTGTCACTTTAAAGTGATATGCTACATGTCGCACAGTCAATTCCCCGCTACCTGTGACAGATAGAAATTGGCCAGGCTGAGGCCCCGCAAAATGGGTTTTCCAGCTGATGTGAGCGAGAGCACCAAAGCAAGTGACTTGGAGAGGAATCAAAATCAGTCGCAGTTTCGATTGCTTCAAACGCTGATGGTGGCCCGGTGGGTTGCTGATACACAGTGCTTGAGTGTAACGATGCTATCAGGAGGATGCAGGTGATGTAACAGACTTAAAAACACCAGTTCATTATTTCCTTCCTGTCCATGATAACCTCATACATCCTTCAGGCTGAGAGTGGTGACCCTGATAAGGACGTCAGAGCGGTGACTGCACAGCTTTCTGGGCTTGAGCATGTCTTTATTTTCTAATTTGTGGTTTTGCGATCATCAATAAGTCAGAGATTTTCACCTGTCGTCCTCCTATGCAACCAACCTAAGTCACTTTTTTGATATTTTTGCCTAAGTCAGCTCTTTTGAGGATGTGCCCCACCTCCTGTGAAATAGCCGACATCACAGTTGAAAAGATAATGCTGTTTTCACCTCAGTGTTATAATTACTTAGATTAATTAATTCACTCTTTTTGGTTCAGTTTCTTCTATTTCCTGAAAAAACTTTGAAATATGACTTAGGGCAGTTGTTCCCAACCTTTTCCAAATCAGGACCCACTTGCAAGTCTCAAAAATGTTTGCTGTAGTGTTGGGCAGATCAATACTCAGATATCAACACTACTGATAGCAGAATTTTATGCTCTGGTATCGATTCTTAAATCAAAATATCAATACTTTTGATACTTTGAAAAATTTAAAGTAATGTTCAAGATGAATATGAAAACTTTGGAAAGAAACGTAACTATTGAGCTCTTGTTTGAATCATACACAGTTGGTGGGAACTACTTTTTCTTCCACCTGGGTAAATTCATAATGTGTAATCACAACAGCACACTGATCAGCCAGTCACTCAGTCTGAAAACACAATCACAGAGTGTAAACAGAGTCATGTATGCAGATATTCAGCTCCTACATTTATTCAGGTGGGGTTTCTGTAGAATTGATCATTTTATGTGAGTTATTTGGACAAAGTTGTGATAGATTATTAAGAGCAATTGCAATAAAATATAAAGAAACATCACTTGCTTGCAGCCCAGCTCCAACCCAATAAGTAAGGAGAATATAAAATGCCTTTTTTAACCCCATTTGTAACAACAACCCAAACTGTAATCGAACCCTATATGTAATAGGCTGGTCGATAATGTAATAGTTTGAGTCCAAAACAAAATAACTTTTTGCCCAAAATATAACAATAGGTTCCAGTATGAGTCAGTTATTACATTTTGGATTTTTATGTTTATTTATTTATTTATTGTAACATATTGGGTCACAAACACATTGTTGTATCTAGGTCGGGTCATGTCACCCATTGGCTGTAACATACCTTCTTTGTGGACATTTTTTTATGGATGAATATCTGAACATTATTATTAATCGAACCAAGTTCATAACTGCGTTTTAACATTATTCAAAACATTATTATGTATATTTGTATCTTAATATAATTGCACTCCACTAAAATCATACTATTTTGGAAATGATTGACTTGCAATACCTTCACGGCCCACAGGTTGGGAATTGCTGACTTAGGCCATTGGTTAAGGAGGGAGACTATGAAACGATTGATTACCGTTTTCTCATTTTATGCATCTTGAATTTCCTTTTTTTGTAGTGTCATATGGAGATCAGGTTGTTCCTGGTGTTAGTTTTAAGAACTAATTACTAAAAGGTACGGGGTATGACCAAATGGAATCTAATCTCGACATTATCTGGTCCATTAGTTTGAATAGTTAATAGTTGTTAACAGTTGATTAAGTCACATTTAATGGCATATCAATACACGAGAATTAGTATTTTTCACTTCACATGTACTTTGGGGGATGATTGAATTAATGAATAGACATGCTCAAACTACAAATCACTCTCAGTCAAATGTGATTTTGAAATGTAAGGTGCTGCTAAAATAACATTTTAACTACTAAATTCAAGGTCTGAAGGACTTTTTTGTAAATGTTAGTGTTTCTGTTTCATCAATCTGATTGATTACACTTAGAAAAATAACATTTACCAATGTTGGAGATGGTTAGACCTTACTTTCATGTCTATAAATCAGCTACACCTTGATACTGTTGTGCAGGCTGAAAGGACTCTGTCAGGGCTCTGCTTGAGGTACGGCTCCTCCTCCTCCTTTTGTTTAATTTGCAGCTCAGTTTTCTTTTGGGAGTAGTTTTACATTTTGTATAAATTTGTGGTGTTTCCATAGTATTTTGTTTGTTTTCTGCAAAAACTGGAGCTTCAGTATTTTGGTTAACTGCTGTAGAATAACACCAAACTGTCTCTCCTGTGCCATCCACATGACAACACTCACAGTAGAGTAAGGAGGAGAGGGAGGGGCGGAGTGCGCATGAGCAGAGTGAGTGAGTGAGAGGAGCACACACAGAGAAGAGAAAGTGAAATTTAATTATGGATCTCATCAGGCATGTATAGATGAGAACGATGCCGACAATTCTCTGAAACACATCTCCATCCAAATTGTTTGTTGCCAATCTGACATTACTTGGGCACTTACAAGTGTCACCTTTTGCATCACTGGTTTTCTAAAATGTGTCAGTTTTTCAAAAATTCATTTTTTTCTTTAATTAATTAATCCAAATTAACTTACTGCAGGCCCAGCCTTAATAAATAAATATGTGTAATTAAATATAAGAATCATTTTATGGTCTTTTTAAAGTGAATTAAACCTTTTTCTCTTATTCCTGCCTTTGGCAATTGAAAACATTGGATCAGCAGCAACTTTTCATTGTGTGCTGGTGATTTGTTAATTCAGCACTGTTGACTTTGTAGTGCTACATAAAAAAGATGAACAGTGTGTGGCACTTTGCTTTAATGTTCTAAAAACCCTTCATCCTTGTTTGTGCCAGAGGCTAATTTCCACCCGCACACAGTCAGAGTTTTACAACAAAGGCATAGTTTTTATCTGTTATTAAACCACCACTGGGATGAAATTACACTCTCCTGCATGTTATCAGAGGACTTTAGCCTGATTGTTAGCGGCCAACTTTCTTTCTCTGTCTCTTTCATAGATATGAGCTGGATATTTGGATGATTTCAAGCCAAGAAAAAGCTCGTCCTCTGCCTCTCGTGTCCTCCTGCTCTTTCTCCTCTCTTTGTTCTGTCGGGCTCAGTATTATCTGCTGGAACAGTTGCTCTGAGAAACAAGAAAAACTCTTACCCTCCTTCTCTCCTTCCTGTCTGTTCATAGTGTCACTTTCTTCTCTTTGCTGTGCACCGAGTAAAAAGCAATTAAAAAGGAATCTGCTAGATTGTCTGTGTTCATAACACCTCAAAGAAGGATAGCAGGCTGTTATGATACTATCACATTGCTGGATCATTACCCAGAATCTTCCTTCTGCTGGTGCATATCTTTAAGGGTGCAGACGAGGCCTTCTGATTGGTGGCAACATGGGCGGTTACACATGACAAGGCTTTAAAAAGTGAGGAGCCCTTTTCTTGCTCTGCAGTTTCTGTGCAGGTTATAAATTCCCCCTGTGTTTTTGTTTGTTTCTCTCCTGTTCTCTCGCCTCTGCCAGCCTTTCTGAGACTCAGTAAAAGACAAGTTTTGACAAAGGGCTTATGCTGCACTTATATGGATTTAGGCAGAGGGTAGACAGCAGACATGAGACCTGAGGGTGGTGCACAAGACAGAATGACAAGCATGGCAATATTGACAAAAATAAATCCAGGGCACTTTCTGTCAAGGAGTTTTTTTTTTTAATGGCTTGGTCATGTAGCCGTTTTAAAAACCACTTTGACTTCCAGGTGAAAGCTTGATGACCACATATGATGACGGTGGTATTTGTATGAATCCTAAAAGATTTCTGTGACAGAGAAAGTGCCCATTTCTCATTTTTTAGGCATGACGTGTCATAAGATGTAACAAAGAAAATATGAAATGGTGGGGATTAAAAGCTACATTTAGTACTTTTAATTTAGGACTCATACTTGTTGTAGTGTTGAAAGGACAACTGTCTCATATTTTTGTCAGTTACACTCACATTTTGATTCAAAAATATATTGTAAATTTATGTCAGTTTACAATTCCACAAGCTACTGGCTGCTGCTTTCTAAGAAACCAACCAGTTTTTTTTTTTTTCTCTGTGGCAGAGGTTCCCCAACTTTTCATCCTCTTCCTCTTCATTGTCCTCATCCTCCACTTCTTCATCCTTACTCTCCTCTTTATCTTCCTTTTGTCTTCATGCACGGCAAAAACGGAATTTTAAGTTTTTTAAAGACAAAAATGAGGCATCAATTGCTTGTAACAAGTAAAAAAAAAAATCTGCTAATGGGATAAGATAAAAGATTCTTGTTTTAAGACATCTTTCTAATTTAAAGAAACTTCCCGGGCGAATTCGTCTTATCCCATTGGCTGATTTTTTTTACTTGTTACAAGCAATTTACACCTCATTTTTGTCTTAAAAAAACTTGAAATAAGACATTTTTATGACCTGGTCTGGTGAATGAGGCTCAAATCAAGAACAATAAGACAATTTTTACTACAAATAAGACATAATGACTTGCTTAGATTTCAGTTTTTGCAGTGCTCTCCACTCCTCATCGGCAGTTCTTACCCTATATTGCGCACACAGTCTCCTTGTTTGTCCTCATTAAAGGGCGTTATAAAGATCTAGCCTGTAACCTACAAGTTCTACCAGAGACCAGTGACCCTATGTCATGAGAATACTCTAATAGGCAAATAATAAAAGAAATAAATAAATAAACAGACTATAATGAATAAAGATGAAGTTCAGCCTCTATTTTTGATGCAATTGTAAATAGTCTTTTTTTTTCTGGAAGGTATTTCACTTCTGTTATCTTTTCGAACCTCTGTTCAAAGGAGGTATTTAATAAACTCCATCACAATGATGTTTAGACAAGCAGCAACCTCTGGTCTGAAAAATGAGACAGTGCAGAAGTGCAAAAATCTGCAGTTTTTTTTTTCCTTGTCCTGTTCAGCATCACGACGACAGAATTGTGGTCCGGCGGTATTTTGCAGAACACATTTTACTTTGCCAAGAGGAGCCGTTTGTGTATAAGGCTGCCCTTGAGATTTAAATGTTATTTTTATTAGTGTTTTGTCATTTCTTTTTTCTGTACATTGCCAAGGTTAAAGGTTACTGCCTGAACGGACTAGGGTGAAAATAGATGAGGGATAGTGACAGAGGGAAAGAGCATAGAGAGAGGGAGAGATAAACAATAAAACAACAGAAGAGAACAACCACAACAACTGGACATGAATCTGCAGTTTGTTGAGTGTCCACTTGAGGCTGGTTCTGGAGGTATAGGAAGTGACATACACACAGAGCCAAAAAAAAAAAAAAAAAAGCCTTTTTCAGGGCAGAAATTCACATGTTTACAGCCTGGAACAAACAATATCTCCCATCTGGATTGTCTATTTCACCAAACCCATACTATACAATCAAAGACACGGCTCAACTCGTGTGACTGACAGGCACCCAATAGCTATTCGTGTAGAGACTCATCACCCGCCCCATTTACAATATGGCCTCGCCCAGCTGTTTAGCTTCAAAAACTCTGTTTCACAGACTACGTCCATTTATTAAACAGTTTATGTGTTTACTGATACCACTATCTGAGGGCTTAACTTGGACCCTTGTTTGGCATTTTTAGTTCAGGTCATCATCAGTTTCAACCCAGGCTCCCTAACAACAAATACTATGTTTTTCCCCCAAAACCTTTACTTAGCACTAATGACACATAGTGCAGTGGAGTTCACAGAATATGTCCTCAAGTTCAAATTCAAGTATGTAGAGGAAGTACTTGAAAAAAATTGACAATGAAATCATCACTTTTTATTCAGCATATTGATAACTTTTGTTTCTGATGAAGCTCAGATTTAAAGTGCCTCGACTTCTTTTTTTTTTTCCTTTTGAAAAAAAGAAAAGTTGAAGATTAACATGCTCAATCTCTGTACTTGAAACTCTCAGTGCTATAAATCAGTTCACGGTCATTCAGTGAACTGAGAGCTGAGTATTTTACTTCTTGAAGTGAAATTGTCTGGTAGTTTTAGAATCATACACTCACTCACTCTTGGCTGTAAAACCCAACAAACACATCAATGACACATGAAACTAACAGAGCATGAGAACAAAACTCAAATCTAATCAAACTAAAAACCACACTGCTGCAATGAGAGGCTTAAAATTCACTGCATAAACTTTGACTCAATCTTCACAACAATGATTACTCAACTGGATTATTGATTTAACTTCAGGCGAGCTTTTAAAAGCATTAAAATCAGTGCAGACGAATTGATGGAAGCAAACATCAATCTGTGTCATAGCTTCAGTCTTAGCAATGGCAAGGCTCATGTTTGCATCTTAAATTAATGATTATGATGCTACAGAACAAAGTCACTTCCAATGTTACCTTACAAGAACTTTTTTATCAGATTTACTCTTTCTGTGGTCTCTCCTCTTCTTCACTAACACACACTTTTTCCTCCAGCTCTCTGACACACACCGATCATCCTCCACCTGTGGCTGCAAGTGTTTGGACTTTCTCTGTAACACATTGCAGATAAGTCAGCCCCTGTGTTAACCTTAGATGCATTTGCAGCTTCTACATTGTTGTGAGAGGTTGTGAGAGGAAGACGGCAGACGGAGGGGAAGCAAATGTGATCCTGGATGTGTCATCCTGACAGAAAAAAACATCCAGTACATCAACATTCAGTCCAGTTCTTCACAGCTGGTATCAGTCCATCATAAAAACTTGCTCCTGTTCACCATCATGACATCAGTTTGCCAGTTATCATTCAAAGCTGCTGTGCCTTTTCTGTTAATTCAACTTGACACAGACTTTTCCTGTCAGCTCCCTCATAAAAAGCCTGCAGAAATCCAGGATGAGCTGATGAGTGAATGCAGCAGTACTCACTCAGCTCATGTGAATGCATCAGTTACTGTCCTGAGCAGAGTTTTGCTGTTTGAAATTCTCCCTTTCTTGCTTAGGTTGTCTGGTTAAAGAAATGTGCTTCAGCCTTTTGCTCCTGGGTTAGTTATAGCACTTACCATGAGTTAGTTACAATACTTAACATGTGATAACAGTAATATCAAGATGCAATGGTTTCACCAACTAATAGACCAGTGTAGTCGTTGATTATTTCAACCACTAGTTGTTGCTATAAGCAAAGGTCGACTACCATTGCACAACCACCACCAGCCAAAGCATGCAGATTTCATCTCTCATTGAAAATACAGTCACAGATCCAACCTCCATCCCTCCTACAGTGATGCCTTGGGGTTGGGTTAAGCTTTCTGCACAAGTGTGATGCACAAAAAAACAGAGCAGAGCATAGTACTTTTTCAATACTTTGTTTGGCTTCTGATTGTCTTTGTTCCCAAGCTGCAGAGGGGTTTGTATCGCCAACACACATCTGCCAGAGCACTTAATTAGAGTACAAGAAGCTAATTATTGTTTATTTTACAGTGTTTACAACATTATTTTTTGTCCATTCTTCTTCTCTGCTGAGTGTGACCTTAAGGAATTGTTCATCACTTGGTTATCACATGTGTGATGACTCATATGTATTCCTGTAATTTTGCAATCTCCTATTGCTCCACCATGTTGCCCCGCATCTCCAGCAGCTACCAATCTTTGGAGGTGTACAATGTGGAAATTTTCAAGTCGACTAAGGTTGAGTTTTCCTCAATGCAGACCACAAAGGTTGGCAAGTAGACATAAACAAACCAAGCAGGACAGTGAGATTAAGCAATATGTAGCATGCAGTGCAGACATTTGTAGTGTTTATGTCGGTACAGCAGAGTTTTGGCTGTAATTTAAGGAGTACAGTCATGTTCTTATGTTTGTTAAAAAGAGTCTAATGTGACACAAAATGCTGCTGTTTGACACTGTTGTCTATAATTGGGCTTTAATTGTAAATGATGCCAAACATGCAGAAAAACACTGTTAATCTATTTACTGCTGTTGTCATGGCGCCTGACAGTGAGCTGCTGCATTTCTTTAATTAAAAAAAAAGAAAAAAAAAGTGTTTTCATAAATACCCAAATTCTCATTGTTTAATTGAGCCATGTTTTCAGCCACCTTATTACACAACGACTGATCGACTACTGTTTTGAATAACTTCGCAATAAGTAAAAATAAGTAGTTGTTAAACTCCTAAATAGTAAAGTGCTGTGATAAAGATGCAACAAAATCATGGTGTCACAATTTTCTGACATAGTGAAAAATAGTATATGTATTGAAAGACACAAACTGTCTCTGTCTTGTTTCCTGTGGTAACTTATGTTTGTTTCCAAATGCTCAGTTTACTTTGTATTTATGAACATTTGGAGCATAGAACATTAAAATAATAAGTAGAATTGTGTTGTTACAACATCTGGAAATGGTACCTAGAAACCAAATATGGTTAGTGTCTCTTCTTTGACTATGCTGATATGGCAAGTCCCGCCCCCCTCTTGTTTTTAAGTGGCTGGAAAAGATGAAGCGACACTGATGAGGGTGGAAGTGTCAACTGTTTGCCAGTCAACAGCCTTTATTCAAACTCCCACCACATGATCCCTGTCTCATACATCATACTCGTAAGTAGCACATACAGAATACATTTCTAACTTGCTGTCATTAGAATGGGAATGATTATTGAAAAGTGTTTTTTGGCCAAGACACCGACCTAGTTGAGAGCGGCTCCCTGCAGACTGAAAAGCTTCCTCCATCTCTCCTCAGGCCTCAGCAGGGAGAAGTGAAGCAGCTTGTTCTTGCTTTCATCTTTCGGTATTTTAGCCCCTTCTTTTCACTGCTGTCTGGTGCCCCACTGTTTCTCTCCTTGTTTTATGCAGCTATCAACTTCTTCTTCAGCCAATTAGCTGCTGCCCACGTTTCCCTCATTGGTGCAATTTTCAATATCACCCTGCAAATTGGAAATTTGTTCAGAATGTGTTGCATTTCTTCCATAAAAACAAAAGAAAATCACTGTAGGGTTTCTCCCTTTGGTTAAGTTGTTCTTTGAATGTGTCATACGGTTGTGCTCACATGATTACACTCATAAGATTGTACTCACGCCCTTTTTTTTTTTTTCATTGATGGTTAGTGGTTGGGTGAAGACATTTATTTTCAAAGAACTGTTTACTCTTTTTAAATCACAATGACAACATAACATAGCAAAATGACCCTGATTAAAAGTTTACATCCCCCAGTTCTTAATACCTTGTGTTGTTCCCTTTAACATCAATGACAGCTTGAAGTCTTTTGTGGTTATGAATGAGGGTCTTTATTTTCTCAGATGGTAAAACTGCTCATTCTTCTTGGCAAAAAGCCTCTAGTTCTTGTAAATTCTTGGTCTGTCTTACATGAACTGCAGGTTTGAGATCTCCCCAGAGTGGCTCAATGATATCAAGGTCAGGAGACTGAGATGGTCACTCCAGATCCTTCGCATTACTTTGAAGTAGCCAATAGCAGGTCGACTTGGCCTTGTGCTTCGGATCATCGTCTTGTTGGAACATCCAAGTACGTCCCATGAGCAGCTAACATGCCCCGTTCATCAGTTTTGATGAATTTCCTGAGCCTTTGTAGCTTAAACATCCTCAAAACATCAGCGCCCTCTCCGTGTTTCACAGTAGGAATGGTGTACTTTCATAATAGGCCTTGTTGACCCCTCCCCAAATGCAACGTTGATGGTTGTGGCCAAAAAGTCCAATTTTGGTCTCATCACTTCAAATGACTTTGTTCCAGAAGTTTTGAGGCTTGTCTCTGTGCTGTTTGGTGTATTGTGAGCGGGATACTTTGTGGCATTTACAAAGAAATGGCTTTCTCCTGGTGACTTGATCATGCATACCATTTTTTTTAAGTGCCTCCTTGTTGTGGATCTTCAAACATCCAGACCACTTTTTTTGAGTCCTGTATTTAAGCTGAAATTATTTATGGGTTTTTATTTGCAACCCGAACAATTTTACTGGCACTGCTGACTGGCATCCTCAATTCCTTGGATACCTTTTTACACCCCACTCCTGTTTTATATCGTGTGATTACCTTTACCTGCAGATCCTTTGACAATTATTTTGCTTTCTTCGTGACTCAGAACCCAGAAACATTAGTGAAGCACGAAGTGAAAGATGCAAGGGACTGTGGGGGGCTCAGAAACTCAAAACTTTTGATCAGGGTCATTTTGGAAGTTTCTGTTGTCATTATGATTTAAAAAGAGCAAACATAATTGTTTGTTATAAATTGCATCACCCAACCACTAACCATGAAAAGTTTTTGTCCTTTTACATGCACACTTTTGTGTGATTTGATGTATGTTTTATAAATCAATCACTCAGGCAATCTTTGTGAATACTCTCTGAGTGTTTACAGCTCATAAGAAGAGCAAAGAGGGAAAGATTCTCATGATTTTTCACCTCCCAGTCCCCTGATGTGCTTTTTAGCATCAATTTAGGTCAAATGTGATGGTTTATTTGCATAAATTTGTGAGCCTCCTGCTGAGTCAAATTTATGGATTTAAAATATCATTATTTTGTAGCAATGAGCTCGACAACCCACCTAATGACTCTTCTGGAGCTATGCCTCACTGTGTGAACAACTTAATAAATGAGTCAATGAATCAATAGAGTTCCACTTCATTATCATCACATCAGCATGGTGATCCTGAAGAGATTGCAGCATTAATGCTCTAAATTTACTGTAACAGCCGCTTTGTAATGAAAGATTGTGGGAGAGCGCTGTAGATACTGAGATCAACTACCATCCACATGTCAGAGTCCATTAGGCTCATGTTTCCCCTGTCCTTTGATCAGTGCACAGATGCCAGCTTAACAGAAAGCGTGTAATCACCGATCATTTTAAGAAAATAGCTTGGAACTGGCAGAGTGGAGACCTTTGACGCTGGGGTCTGGAGCAGCATGCAGTGGTTGTTAACTCTGGTTAGCCTCGTGCAGGCCCAGGGGAGCACTTGAAGCAATGAGTTATTCTTGGTGCTAAGTGCTATGAAAGACCTTCTGCATAGCTGTGAGAGTCGTGCTGAGTCCGTGCTGCATAGCCTGAAAGAGCTCTGTAAAAGACTAAATGATTACAGCCCTTTGAAAGAGAGGGAAACAGAAGCTCAAGTAACACATGCCAGGGTTTTGACAAGTTCTTTTGTTGCCAAGGCTCCAGAATCAAATGCAGTTTCCTCTACCATTATACTTTTTTCAGGGGGTGGGGGCTTGAAAATCAAGTTAATTTCACTTTCTGTTCGCGCCACATCACAGCAGAAATAATTTCAGGATATGTCTATAGATCAGCTCTATACTTTATTCTGTTATTTAACTTAATAGCTCCATGTGATTATTATTACCATCATTGTTATTTAAATCCCTTCTTAAAACATGCTTTTACAGTCCTGCTTTTGTGTTGTCATCTTTTCTTCTCATTGTGATCGTATTACCTTCTTACTGTCTTGCCTTTTATCCTATTTCTTCTGTTGTATTACATTATTTATTTTCATCTGTTTTATTTGCTTCAGTTTTTATTCTCCTCCATGTTTCATGACCGTTAAATCCCATCAATGTACCTATATCTATTTACAATTGCTTTTATGTTAATACCCTTTTTACCAGTCTACCTTAACTACTTTAATGAACTTTACATTATTTAGCGATTTGAACTGTCAGTTTTTCTTGTTACTCCATATGTTGTTTTAATCTTCTTTACCTTTTCTATTCCCTTTCCTCTACTTCATGTTTTATCCGGTCCTTGTGTTTTGAGTTTATGTTGTAGGGTCCTTGAGTGTTCTCTTCTCTTATTGTTGGAATCTCATGTTTTGTTCATGTTGAGGTTGTTTCCTTGACTGGGTCTTCTGGTCACTGTTTGTTTACTGTTTTTGTTTGGCTTGGTTTGGTTTTGCTGCACCCCGCTGTGAAAGACTTTGCAAACTAATGTTTTTTATGGTGCTACAAAAAACATCCTTATTTCAATGTTATTATGAAACACGGGTCACTCTCATTTCCGCCTCTACATGGTCCTTGCTCTCTGTATCATTCAGTAGTGATGGGTCATGCTCAAAAGATGTGTCTCAAAGAGATGATGCTTCACATAATCAGAAGCACCAACTCCCATCGACTGAGAGCCAGCTCCTAACTTTTTTCCTTTCATTGCTTAACTTGGCAGAACTTGTTAATGAATGACGGGGGACACACTCAGTCAGGTTGAGCACCTTGTCCCCTCTGAGTGAGTGAGTGAGACAGCAGACAGTGGTGAGGAAGGGAATACATCACGTCATGAAAACATGTAAACATGATTCACACCTGCAAATGAAGCAGCATGAGGATCAGAATCTTTTGTTCATTTCTTTTATGGAGAAGATATTAAAGTATTATAAACACAAGTAAGAATGGAAAATGGAACAAATGCATAGAAAAAGGCAACAGTGAGGTATATTGTAAAAAACTCTAAATGCCAAAGGGTTTATAAACATAGAAATCATTCATAATTGACAGGTTAGGCAGAAGATGTTATAAATAATATTAAATTCAGAGCTTTTGTTGAGCTAAAAGAACCAGCTCTCTGAAAAGAGCTGAACTTCTCATTCGTTCTGGGAATGACAGAGTTCCCCCTGTTGTGTGCTAGGACACACAAACATGTGCACACAGTGAGAGATGAGCACTCATTTCACAACCACCACAAGAAATGCAGAAAAATTCTCTGTTTTTTTTAAAGCGCTCCCATGGCTATCTCTGTTAAGATGGCAATCCCCCCTCTGCATGTAGCTGCTGCTGCCCCCTACGGCTGTTATCCTGGGGGAACGCTGAAATGATATTGGTGTTGAACACCGGGAGGTTGCTCCTCCACTCTCCTACATACAATTTCCTGTAGATGATATGAGTAAATAAAGAATATGCAGCAGTGCTTTACAAGTGACTCCCAGAAACTGTCCAGAGATCAGAGAAGATTCATCACAGTATCTCCTGCAGCTTTTACAATGAATATGGAAACATGCCAGCATCACAGTCAGGTGTTTGGGAAAGTGTTTGTGTTTCCAAACAATTAAAGGCCCTTAAATGAATTGCCAACGATCAGGCTCCAGCTTGAGGGTCTGCTTAATGAACCCTACGCTTAGTCCAAGTTACACAACATGCAAATGACAGTGAAGATCGTTCTGTTCCTGCCTCTTCTTTCTGGTCTAAAGTGGGGCTATTCAGTGTTTGAGAAAAGGTAATGACACACACCTGGGGCCTGTATCAAAAAGCAGGATTTGTTATAAGTAGTGTCGTTGCTATGCTTCTTGTATTTTCACCACAGACTGTAGAAACATGCGTGGAGAAGCTGTGACGTCCACAGTTTGTTTCTGATGCTGAATTTTGAAACTTTCCTATGGCAGCTGCTAAGAAAAGTGACCAAACTGTCAGTCCACCGAGCATGAGCCAAAGATCTTGGTTAAGCCGTGAACCTTCAGCCTCCTTGATAACAGTGTCACCTGACTCTCTGTCATTTCAGGTGTCTGTATCACTACAAAACTCATGTATTCATCAAGTTGATATGAAAACAAAAAATTGTGTGCTGAAAGTGACTTTTTTCTTTTTTCTTTTTGCCAGGCTTAAACATTTTTAGTTTTGCTGTAGATATTTTTTATTTTAGATAGGTTCCCAATGTTCTTGCAGCCACTGTCCAGGACAACAGTCGTAACACTTTTTCATTACTTTGTATGTTAAGACTGAAGACTGCTGCTTAGTTTTCTTGTTGGCTGAACTGTGATAGAGTGACTCCCCTCACACAGTGCGCACACACACACACACACCACACACACACACACACATTCATGCACACATACACATCCACATACTCACCTGTTTCATCTGACAACACATAAACCAGACACACAGAACTAAGTTAATTTTTCCCAGTTGCAAGCTGAACCAGGTGCACACTTGAGCAGCGCTATAATTGGTCCCCAAAAAGGTACTCACCTGGCACATATGTTTAGGGAGACAATTGGGAGAACACCCAGAGCACTTTCTTATAAATGATGCCTGGTGTGGCAGCATTTTATTTTATTTTTTCTCTAAAAATGTAGTTTTCAACTTCTTGTGTTGCTTTGTGATTTTTTTTACATGAAGTGACTGTTCAAAAATGTGAGTAACAGATGGGATTTTAAATACATTTCAAACTAGGAAAATCTATTAATGTTAATGTTGTTTTTTCCCTTCTGTAAGCCTGGAGAGAGGGGCTACAGGTGTGTCAAGGAGTTGACTTAGCTGGGTTGAGCAGTTGGATTCCATAGCGTTAGAGGTGCATGTGGTGTTACACTGAACGCAGTGGCAGCAGGTGGAGGTGGCTGTAACTCCAGAATAGAGATACCAGAAGCAAGCCACCATTTATTTAGGCGTGTTTACGTGCATGAAAACGGCCCAATCAGGTTTGCGCTCTTTCACTTCAAGCGTCTCTTTATGTTTTTCTCTCAGAAGGTGCTGTATTAAGTGATTTTACTGATTTTTCATTTTCTCTTTCTCCAAGTTGCGTCTTTGTCCAATTCTCCCCAACTCTCACAGCTCCACTTGTCAATCAGTTTCACTTTGTTGTTACGGCTGTAACATCAGCGAGAGGGTGGTGATATTTAAATCCAGCTGCGTTCAGCTCTGGGTGCAGGAAAGGTGCACCCAAACATGGTCCTATCTTTTAAATTGAAGAGGAGCTGCTGCACATGCACAACTTTTAAGGAGTCTGTGGCCAAGTGCAGAAACACGTCACCAATTGGACAACACAGATGAACGAAACTACTTTACTCATCATTACTTATGTTATATAAATCCTGCACATCTCAAAATATACTTGCATACATACAGTTCAGAGTAGTATTGTATTTTTATGTGTTTTTATCTCATTTATTGTCTTATTATGGGTGGTGGGGCATTTTTGCACTTTGTAAATAATTCACCTTGTACACTGTAGATAAAGCACTGTAATAATACTACATTTAGTAGCCAGCTTACCTTTTTAGTACCTGTTTTGGAATTTTAGTACTCAGCCAATCAATCAATCTTTATTTAGATAGCACCTTTTATACAAATAAAATGCAGTTCAGTGTGCTTTACATTGATAGAACATAGCTTCATAAAATACATACAAAGCAGAAGGACGAAAATCATGTACACAGAGAAAGATTTTACAGAAGAGACTAATGCAGACTGCTTATTATATTTGGAAAGATTAGAAATTATAATAATAACTATTAAAATAGTGATGAGATTGTTAATAGGAAAGAAAAAAGTGCAATAAATAGGATAAATTAGACAATTAAAAAAGGTAAGAAGAATGAGACTTTAGTAGAAATAAAGAGATAAAAACAACTAAGAGAAAAGATAAGAGAAAAAAATTCATGAAAACTACTAGTAATGGCAAATAAAACTCTGCCTCAAGAACCCTGTTAGTTTTTCATTCATGCATTTTATTTGACAGAATTCCACAACATGAAATCTTCATGTTAGTTTAGAGAAACAGATACTTATGTCTGGGCTGGGGCTTGACACAAAAGTTATCCAGGTTTTAGTACAGCAAACAGACCACCTCATCAGGGTGTGACCCTCTCAATAAGGTATAATAAAAGTGAAAATAGTACATCTGAAGCTGCCTGCTGGCTCAAGCTCTCAGGCATTACCCCGTTTATTGGAAAACCTTGATTAAAAAAGAGATGTAATCAGATTTGATCTTGTTAAATTCCCGTTACCTGATTTTAAAGGTCAGGCTGGTGTGTTATGCAAAAGGCAATTAATTGATAAAAATTCAAGGTAGACCAATTTATAACTCATCTCATCATTTTGTCTTTGGCATGCTGGGAACAAGCTGCACATGTGAAGAGCAGAAGTCACTCTAAGATATGTATTTTCTTTTTTTTAAAGGTATTTTTTGGGCTTTTCTGCCTTTAATTGGATAGAGGAGGAGGACAGTGGATAGAGTAGGAAAGGGGGTAGGGAGTGGGGAATGATATGCGGGAAAGGGGCCACAGGTGGGACTCGAACCTAGGCCACCCCATCGAGGGCAAGCCTCATGGTGCGTGGCCATATCCACTAGACCATCTGTGCTCCCAAGATAAGTATTTTCATGCATTTACCTTCATGCTTTAAAGCCAATAAGAAGTAACATGAGTGAGAAGACGATGTTCAAACCTCAGAGCTTCACCCACTTCTTCAGCATGTTAGCAATTAGCTTTTTCACCCCCTCGCAGCAAATCCCAGAAGTCTCCTCTGACCTTTTCACCTGATGTGACGCCTGTCAGTCGTGTGTTTGATGTGTTGACCCTCCTGTTTCTAACCTTTGTGACACTCCACACTGTACGGCGTGGCTGAAGGAACAAATGGCCTCCCCTGTGATCAATTTAACACAGCTGTGCTTTAGAAAATTATCCCACAGGGGAGAAACGGTGATTAGTGGAGCTTGAGGATACATAAGCCAATTCTCACACAGGAAACGATGATGAAACAACCTGTGTGCTAAACTCTGTTTCCCAACATAANACCATCCACATGTCAGAGTCCATTAGGCTCATGTTTCCCCTGTCCTTTGATCAGTGCACAGATGCCAGCTTAACAGAAAGCGTGTAATCACCGATCATTTTAAGAAAATAGCTTGGAACTGGCAGAGTGGAGACCTTTGACGCTGGGGTCTGGAGCAGCATGCAGTGGTTGTTAACTCTGGTTAGCCTCGTGCAGGCCCAGGGGAGCACTTGAAGCAATGAGTTATTCTTGGTGCTAAGTGCTATGAAAGACCTTCTGCATAGCTGTGAGAGTCGTGCTGAGTCCGTGCTGCACAGCCTGAAAGAGCTCTGTAAAAGACTAAATGATTACAGCCCTTTGAAAGAGAGGGAAACAGAAGCTCAAGTAACACATGCCAGGGTTTTGACAAGTTCTTTTGTTGCCAAGGCTCCAGAATCAAATGCAGTTTCCTCTACCATTATACTTTTTTCAGGGGGTGGGGGCTTGAAAATCAAGTTAATTTCACTTTCTGTTCGCGCCACATCACAGCAAAAATAATTTCAGGATACGTCTATAGATCAGCTCTGTACTTTATTCTATTATTTAACTTAATAGCTCCATGTGATTATTATTACCATCATTGTTATTTAAATCCCTTCTTAAAACATGCTTTTACAGTCCTGCTTTTGTGTTGTCATCTTTTCTTCTCATTGTGATCGTATTACCTTCTTACTGTCTTGCCTTTTATCCTATTTCTTCGGTTGTATTACATTATTTTCATCTGTTTTATTTGCTTCAGTTTATATTCTCCTCCATGTTTCATGACCGTTAAATCCCATCAATGTACCTATATCTTTTTACAATTGCTTTTATGTTAATACCTTTTTTACCAGTCTACCTTAACTACTTTGATGAACTTTACATTATTTAGCGATTTAAACTTTCAGTTTTTCTTGTTTCTCCATATGTTGTTTTAATCTTCTTTACCTTTTCTATTCCTTTCCTCTACTTCATGTTTTATCCAGTCCTTGTGTTTTGAGTTTATGTTGTAGGGTCCTTGAGTGTTCTCTTCTCTTATTGTTGGAATCTCATGTTTTGTTCGTGTTGAGGTTGTTTCCTTGACTGGGTCTTCTGGTGACTGTTTGTTAACTGTTTTTGTTTGGGTTTGTTTGGTTTTGCTGCACCTCGCTGTAAAAGACTTTGCAAACTAAGGTTTTTTAAGGTGCTACGAAAAACATCCTTATTTCAATGTTATTATGAAACACGGGTCACTCTCATTTCTGTCTCTACATGGTCCTTGCTCTCTGTATCATTCAGTAGTGATGTGTCATGCTCAAAAGATGTGTCTCAAAGAGATGATGCTTCATATAATCAGAAGCACCAACTCCCATCGACTGAGAGCCAGCTCCTAACTTTTTTCCTTTCATTGCTTAACTTGGCAGAACTTGTTAATGAATGACGGGGGACACACTCAGTCAGGTTGAGCACCTTGTCCCCTCTGAGTGAGTGAGTGAGACAGCAGACAGTGGTGAGGAAGGGAGTGCATCACGTCATGAAAACATGTAAACATGATTCACACCTGCAAATGAAGCAGCATGAGGATCAGAATCTCTTGTTCATTTCTTTTATGGAGAATATATTAAAGTATTACAAACACAAGTATAAACCTGTGCTTTGGAAACAGAACAAAAGCATAAAAAGAGGCAACTGTGAGGCGTATAACAGAAAAAACTCAGAATGCCTAAAGGTTTGTAAATACAAAAAAATCATTCATAATTGACAGGTTAGGCAGAAGATGTTATAAATAATATTAAATTCAGAGCTTTTCTTGAGCTGAAAGAACCAGCTCTCTGAAAAGAGCTGAACTTCTCATTCGTTCTGGGAATGACAGAGTTCCCCCTGTTGTGTGCTAGGACACACAAACATGTGCACACAGTGAGAGATGAGCACTCATGTCACAACCACCACAAGAAATGCAGAAAAATTCTCTGTCTGTTTTAAAGCGCTCCCATGGCTATCTCTGTTAAGATGGCAATCCCCCCCTCTGCATGTAGCTGCTGCTGCCCCCTAAGGCTGTTATCCTGGGGGAACGCTGAAATGATATTGGTGTTGAACACCGGGAGGTTGCTCCTCCACTCTCCTACATACAATTTCCTGTAGATGATATGAGTAAATAAAGAATATGCAGCAGTGCTTTACAAGTGACTCCCAGAAACTGTCCAGAGATCAGAGAAGATTCATCACAGTATCTCCTGCAGCTTTTACAATGAATATGGAAACATGCCAGCATCACAGTCAGGTGTTTGGGAAAGTGTTTGTGTTTCCAAACAATTAAAGGCCCTTAAATGAATTGCCAACGATCAGGCTCCGGCTTGAGGGTCTGCTTAATGAACCCTACGCTTAGTCCAAGTTACGCAACATGCAAATGACAGTGAAGATTGTTCTGTTCCTGCCTCTTCTTTCTGGTCTAAAGTGGGGCTATTCAGTGTTTGAGAAAAGGTAATGACACACACCTGGGGCCTGTATCAAAAAGCAGGATTTGTTACTAGTAGTGTTGTTGCTATGCTTCTTGTATTTTCACCACAGACTGTAGAAACATGCGTGGAGAAGCTGTGACGTCCGCCATTTGTTTCTGATGCTGAATTTTGGAGCTTTCCTATGGCAGCTGCTAAGAAAAGTGACCAAACTGTCAGTCCACCGAGCATGAGGCAAAGATCTGGGTTAAGCCGTGAACCTTCAGCCTCCTTGATAACAGTGTCACCTGACTCTCTGTCATTTCAGGTGTCTATATTAATATGAAACTGTGCTGAAAGTGACTTTTTTTTGTTGCTCCAGGCTTAAACACTTTTAGTTTTGCTGTAGACATTTTTTTTTTCAGATGGGTGTGTTTGTGGTTCCCAGTGTTTTTGCAGCCACTGTCCAGGACAACAGTCTTAACACTTTTTCATTACTTTGTATGTTAAGGCTGAAGACTGCTGCTTAGTTTTCTTGTTGGCTGAACAGTCAGAGTGACTCCTTCACCCACAGCTGACAGTGTGCACACACATAGACACACACACACACACTCATGCACACATACACATCTGCATACTCACCTGTTCCGTCTGACAACACATAAACCAGACACAAAGAACTAAGTTAATTTTTCCCAGTTGCAAGCTGAACCAGGTGCACACTTGAGCAGCGCTATAATTGGTCCCCAAAAAGGTACTCACCTGGCACATATGTTTAGGGAGACAATTGGGAGAACACCCAGAGCACATTCTTATAAATGATGCCTGGTGTGGCAGCATTTTATTTTATTTTTTCTCTAAAAATGTAGTTTTCAACTTCTTGTGTTGCTGATTTTTCTTTTTTTTTTCTTTTTTTTTTTTTTTTTTTTTTTTTTTTTTTTTTTTTTTTTTTTTTTTTTTTTTTTTTTTTTTTTTTTTTTTTTTTTTTTTTTTTTACATGAAGTGACTGTTCAAAAATGTGAGTTACAGGTAGGATTTTAAATACATCTCAATCTAGGAAAATCGATGAGTGTTAATGTTGTTTTTTCCCTACTGTGAGCCTGGAGAGAGGGGCTACAGGTGTGTCAAGGAGTTGACTTAGCTGGGTTGAGCAGTTGGAGTCCGTAGTGTTAGAGGTGCATGTGGTGTTACACTGAACGCAGTGGCAGCAGGTGGAGGCGGGGTGTTCTCCAGGAGGGGCTGTAACTCCAGAATAGAGATACCAGAAGCAAGCCACCATTTATTTAGTCGTGTTTATGTGCATGAAAACGGCCCAATCAGGTTTGCGCTCTTTCACTTCAAGCGTCTCTTTATGTTTTTCTCTCAGAAGGTGCTGTATTAAGTGATTTTACTGATTTTTCATTTTCCCTTTCTCCATGTTGCGTCTTTGTCCAATTCTCCCCAACTCTCACAGCTCCACCTGTCAATCAGTTTCACTTTGTTGTTACGGCTGTAACATCAGCGAGAGGGTGGTGATATTTAAATCCAGCTGCGTTCAGCTCTGGGTGCAGGAAAGGTGCACCCAAACATGGTCCTATCTTTTAAATTGAAGAGGAGCTACTGCACATGCACAACTTTTAAGGAGAGTCTGTGGCCAAAGATTTTTGCGCCAAGGGCAGAAACACGTCACCAATTGGACAACACAGATGAACGAAACAACTTTACTCATCATTACTTATGTTATATAAATCCTGCTCATCTCTAAATATACTTGCATACATACAGTTCAGAGTAGTATTGTATTTTTATGTGTTTTTATCTCATTTATTGTCTTATTATGGGTGGTGGGGCATTTTTGCACTTTGTAAATAATTCACCTTGTTCACTGTAGATAAAGTACTGTAATAATACTACATTTAGTAGCCAGCTTACCTTTTTAGTACCTGTTTTGGACTTTTAGTACTCAACCAATCAATCAATCTTTATTTATATAGCACCTTTCATACAAATAAAATGCAGTTCAGTGTGCTTTACAGTGATAGAACATAGCTTCATAAAATACATACATAGCAGAAGGACGAAAATCATGTACACAGAGAAAGATTTTACAGAAGAGACTAATGCAGACTGCTTATTATATTTTGAAAGATTAGAAATGATAATAATAACTATTAAAATAGTGATGAGATTGTTAATAGGAAAGAAAAAAGTGCAATAAATAGGATAAATTAGACAATTAAAAAAGGTAAGAAGAATGAGACTTTAGTAGAAATAAATAGATAAAAACAACTAAGAGAAAAGATAAGAGAAAAAAATTCATGAAAACTACTAGTAATGGCAAACAAAACTCTGCCTCAAGAACCCTGTTTGTTTTTCATTCATGCATTTTATTTGACAGAATTCCACACCATGAAATCTTCATGTTAGTTTAGAGAAACAGATACTTATGTCTGGGCTGGGGCTTGACACAAAAGTGATCCAGGTTTGAGCACTGCAAACAGACTGCCTCATCAGGGTGTGACCCTCTCAATAAGGTATAATAAAAGTGAAAATAGTACATCTGAAGCTGCCTGCTGGCTCAAGCTCTCAGGCATTACCCCGTTTATTGGAAAACCTTGATTAAAAAAAAGATGTAATCAGACTTGATCTTGTTAAATTCCCGTTACCTGATTTTAAAGGTCAGGCTGGTGTGTTATGCAAAAGGCAATTAATTGATAAAAATTCAAGGTAGACCAATTTATAACTCATCTAAATTCATGTTAGCATTTTGTCTTTGGCATGCTGGGAACAAGCTGCACATGTGGAGAGCAGAAGTCACACTAAGATATGTATTTTCTTTTTTTTAAAGGTGTTTTTTGGGCTTTTCTGCCTTTAATTGGATAGAGGAGGAGGACAGTGGATAGAGTAGGAAAGGGGGCAGAGAGTGGGGAATGATATGCGGGAAAGGGGCCACAGGTGGGACTCGAACCTATGCCACCCACTCGAGGGCGAGCCTCATGGTGCGTGACCATATCCACCAGACCATCTGTGCTCCCAAGATAAGTATTTTCATGCATTTACCTTCATGCTTTAAAGCCAATAAGAAGTAACATGAGTGAGAAGACGATGTTCAAACCTCAGAGCTTCACCCACTTCTTCAGCATGTTAGCCATTAGCTTTTTCACCTCCGAGCAGCAAATCCCAGAAGTCTCCTCTGACCTTTTCACCTGATGTGACGCCTGTCAGTCGTGTGTTTGATGTGTTGACCCTCCTGTTTCTAACCTTTGTGACACTCCACACTGTACGGCGTGGCTGAAGGAACAAATGGCCTCCCCTGTGATCAATTTAACACAGCTGTGCTTTAGAAAATTATCCCACAGGGGAGAAACGGTGATTAGTGGAGCTTGAGGATACATAAGCCAATTCTCACACAGGAAACGATGATGAAACAACCTGTGTGCTAAACTCTGTTTCCCAACATAATTATTTGAGACACATCTTCAGTTCAAAGTGTTACCTGTGAGATAAACCCAGACGATGAGGTAGAGAAGGCAGCAAAGCTCTGGGCTTGTATTTGTTTGATTTTCTTGGCTTTACTAAAGCTTTACAAGATGCCAGTGGATTCAGTCTTGTTATGATGTAGTGCAGGTCCTGATAGTTCTACTTTATACATTATCTGAAGCTTTCCCTGGAAACATAAATAGTGCCGGGCCAACAAATTCAAATAAGCCTATTTCATTTCAGACGGAATTTATGATGCTGCCTTTCACTTCACAGCCTAAATAGAAGCAGCCAGGTCTGGAGTTTTAGCACTTACAAGCATTTCATTTATTTTTTTCCTCATGCCTCTGCTCTCCTCGAGTGCCACTGCATCATCAACTGATTCACCTCTTCCTGACCGTAATGCGCCAGAGCAGAACGCAGTGATGGATCACATAAGAGGCCAACTTTGAGGACAGAGAAATGAGCTGGTAGTTCCACGATGTCACACTTACAGACAAGGCTTCATCCTGTAAGAATAAGAGCTGGATGTGTGCTGAATGCAGCCAGAAGACATTTCATTTCTCTAATACAGAATTATTAACTGGCACAGGAAGTTTCTATAGACACAGTGTTTGCCTCTCGCTGATGTTCATTTAACTGGTGTTCATTTTAAAGTTTCAACACCAATAGTATAGCTGAAACTAAATTATCAAGGTAAATATATGACGACCCTGATTATGAGACAACCCTCTCTTCACAAGACCAATCGACTGAAAAGGACTCTGGTACAGGAATAATCGTCGTCTCTGGGCCTTTGTACTTGTGTATCAGTGTCTGTGTGTGCCTCACCCCACTATAGACCCCCTCGCCTGTTTAATATTATGCTGGACTCTGGACGCTTCTGGGCAGAGAGCTGGAGATTTTATGGGTGGTAACCAGCCAATCACAGTGCGCCCAGTGTGCATGTGATTTTGTGTGTTGTTGATAGCGAGTAGGAGAGGCTATCCTGAGTGGCTACGATAGCTGAAGTCAGGTGTACGGCTCTTGAGTTTCTCTCACCTGATGCTGCAGGTGCTGGCAGGGCTGCTTTTTTTACAATCCATAGTGTGTTTACGAAGCCACGACTGTTAGCCATGCTATTAGCTACGGTCAGGGGCAGTGAGCATGCACAGCTGCTGACACTGAGCCACGGAGAAGGAGACCAATTTGGATGCTGTTTGTAAGCAGAGAAGCAAAACCTATCATACAATTTCTGCATACTTCACCTTTAAAGAAACTATCTCATTTTGAAATTCAGCGAAAATCAATGAGATGTTGATAGGAGACTGCTTTCAGTTTTGAGTACAAATATGATCACTAAGATCTGTATCCCAAAAGTTATACCTCATAAAACTACTCAACAAACAATTCAAACATTTTAGTAGTAAGTCATTAACCTGAATAGTCTGTCTGTTTACAGGCAAGCAGTGGTCAGACGAAGGTCATAAGGTCATAGCTTGATGGTAACGCACACAGAGGGTGATCTCTTTTTGTCAGTGTACACAGGCGTAAAACAGAATCAGACTTCTAGTTTTCTCTGCTTTGAAAGGCTGCTATGTGTCCTTTTTTGATAAGTGAGGCTGTATGTATATCAAAGTAGTTTTAGTTCAGCCATAGAAAAAACAATACTCTAACCACAATGACTCGGATGGATGGAGCCGTAGCTCTTATTGTTTTTATGTAAGTAAGTGTCATGGTGTTTGTTGTGTTAGAACATAGTGACCTTATTTATCATGGTCACTTGCTTCCTCTTTCGGCTGAAATTTGTTCAGACCTACCATAGTTGCATAGCAATCATAATATCTGGATGTGTACTGAGCTTTGCTTAGTCCAATCTTGGTCTGACTAAGCTGTTTACATGCATTTGAATAGTTTGACCCTGAGCTGATTAAGCCTATAGTCTGATTTTTGAGGCTGCTTGTGAATGTGCTGAGTGAAATCTATTTGTCAAGCACTGAAAAAAGGACAGAAAACAAACATTTTATTGACACAGAGTTTCTTTTTGGATTTGCCGTCTTTGGACATTTCACTCTGTAACCCCATATTTCTTGGCTGCCCAAGAACACGGTTACTAACAGACGCCCAATGGCTGTGAGTTTGGGTACACTGCACTTCAATAGCTATAGCTTTCTTTAGCTTCAAAACTGGGCTATAGAAACAGATGGGTGATGTCACAGAGACTACGTCCATGATTTATACAGTCTATGGTTAGAGGTTAGACCATGGTTATAGGACTCTACTCCACTTTTTCCTCTTATTTTCACTGAAAAAAATAAAAATTTCCTATATTTATGTCAATACAGTAAATGTCTTCCTATGTGATGACTCCACGACTCTTTTTTTGTTGCAAACTGGACAGCTACGGAGTGTACAGTGGTTGATGTGATCCACTGTGATGCTTATTGCTGTAAGTGCAGTGAGAAGCTACAGAATAAAGCTGCTTCCTGCTGACAATTTGTGGGAACAAGCATCCTAACTTTTTGCTTCCATATTGTATTATGTCTGATTTGACCAGTTTCAGATGTGTCTTCACTGGTTTCTGTTTTTGCTACTGTTCCCCTGCATTGTCTTTTCATGTAGTTCATGCAGTTTGAAGTAGGAGGTGTGCTCTTGCTGCCTCATGCTTTGGCATTCCTCTTGCATGTGCGTGTGGAAGGATAGGGAGCTCTCATAACAGAGACGTACTTCCAAATACAACGTAATGTCAACCAAATAATAGTTCACCTTGACAAGAGTGGCCCCTGACTGAACTTAACTGTTCTTATCTTTTTCTTATTGGCCTTAATAGCAGTGCAGACATATGACAGTGGTCTGCATTTAAATTTAAATCTAACCCCTCCAAGGTCAGAGGGTCCCCTGCTTCCATGTCAAGATTCAACCTTTTTCTCATACATGATACTTTATTTACTGTTCTGATTTTTTTCTACCTTATGCACCAAATAACTATCCTGCAGTTCTCCTAGACCACCTCTATATAGGCATAAAAAGTGTTTTAAAAAAACGTAATTAGAAAAGACAAGGACAGGCAGAGAATAATAAAGTGAATGGAGTAAGAATGAATCAAAAAGACAGGGAGAGGAAGACAAAAATAGACAGAAAGGAGAATATGAAAAAAGACATAAGAGTGACAAAATGGAAAAAATGACAGATAGACAGACACATACATCTCCTGAGATTTAATAGCAAAATTTCGCCCTTACAATAGATCCTGCAGCCTCCGTTTGAATGAGACGACATCTGTCATGAGCTTGTTACAGCCAACAGCTCCCTCATACTTCAATCCTCTTTAAATACAGCACAAAGGAGGGGACAGGCGAAACTATGGAGGAGTTGTCAAATTAAATTCAGAATCTTGCTGAAAAGGGACAAACTAAAATAAGACTGACAGGAGAAATGTCAGGGCGCAACACCATCGATACAGAAGTCTATTTCTATTTGTGAGTTTTATTTATCGCCCTCAATCCGTCCAGCATCTGCACATCCCAACAGACCCCAACACAACATTTCTTTGGAATAACTTCAGAAACATTAAAAAAAACACGACATGCAGGAATTTAACTTCTCTGGCACGAGCAAAGCCTCAGAGGTAAAATCACACCTGTGCCAGGCGAATCAGAATCAAACAGACCTGCAGTCTCTGGGTTGTTTGTAACTAGTTTTTGATTCATCATCTTCCCCCCCACAAGCTCTGCTGGCCAGGTCTCAAAACAGTCATTCCTGCCATGATTAATGGTTCGCTCCGAGCACTGATGCACGCCAACCAAGACGGAGAGGCTTCATGATGGGAGAATTTTATGAGGATTTGTGGCTGTCTGGAGGCTTAAAAGCAGAAGGGATGAATCAAGTGAGCAACAAAGGTTACTCCAAGTCTGTCTGAAGCTTTTTACGTCACTGAGGATTTCCCTGCAGGGATTGGCTCTAGGGTTTGGCTTAAGAGGGAGAGTGAGCTAACTGAAGTGGTTATTGTGACTGATGGCAGGGCTTGAAGTTAGAGTGGTGGAGTTGAAAGGTGAAAACAGCCCTGTCTTTGTCTCTGTACTTTCTCTTTGCATGTAGATCTTGTGAACAGGGAGAAGACACTGGGCCAATTGAAGAGACAGGACTCATGACTATTTCACGCTGTGCTTTCCTGTGGTTTCAGCAGAGCCTCCACTACCTGTTAGCAACAGCTGAGTTTAAAACCCCTACAAATGGAAGGAGACAGTGTATTCCCCTTTTACCCATCAGCCTCATCATTCCTCTTTATAACTGCTTCATTAAATCTGCAAAGAATTTCACAAGCTTGAAACACTCCACACCTACAAAACACAGTCATTAATGGAACCTGTTTGCCACCAGTGTCAACACCAATTAAACAAAGCACAACAGAGAATCTGCCCGCTGATTATCAATTAACTTGCTTGCATGGCATCACAATCAAGCACACGTGCAGACACAGGTGCAGTGAAGCTCGTCATTTGTGTAAACATGATTCTACGGCTTCATATGGTATGAAGGCTTAGAATGAACACCATGTCATCACTGCATGTGAGCGAGGGCCAGCAGCAAAATCAACTTGACGATGTCTTTTTATTTTCTTAACAGATGTTGTTCTGAGCAGTGTGATGTAACGTGTTGTTTTGATTCTTAAACCTCAGTTTATTCCTCTCACCACGAACCAGGAGCAGTTATCTCAAAAAGATCAGAAGAGGAGTTTTGTATATCTTTCCTGGGGAAAAACGTTGACTTATTTTCGGAACAATAGTTTACTTTTCCAGCTGGTCTGCTGCAAACACTTTATAGAACTGAGGTTTATTTCAGTGGAGTAATAGAGGAGGAGAAGATGTTATCACACCTCAACATGGAGGTCAATAAGTGATCACAAGAGTGGTTTACTGTTTCCTCTAGTGCACATTTTAACTGGGATGTTTGCCAAACAATATAACAATAAACAATTACCAGTACAATACAAGTCATAGTCAATAAAAGACAATTAGCTAAGCAGTGTAGATCAGTAGCATAGCAACAACATGGTTAATGAGCGGGGACTCAGTCGAGGCAAACACACACACACACACACACACACACACACACACACACACACACACACACACACACACTCACACATACAATTCTCTGTCTCTTTCAAAGTACAGAAAATTTTCAAATATTATCATTCTCCTAAACCTTTTATTCTCCTTTCATTTTCATCAAAATGTTAACAAAATTCACAAACCAATATATTTTTACTGAAATAAGAGAAAACATGGACCACCCCTCACTGTAATTAGTATTAACAGGGTAATAAAAATAATTTTAAACATTCTATAACCTTTTAACCCTATGATACTGAATGCATCATATGTGATACATTAAACTGAAGACCTCTATCTCATCAACATGATTAAGTATTTCCATGTAAACTTAGTTTAAAAAGAACCCTGGAGGATTATCATACCACTACAGATAGCTGATATTAAAATTTGACCCTTTTGAAAACTCCAGCTCTCATGAAACATCCACATACTTCTTTTTAAAGTAAAATTATTGCTGATTTTCTTAAATTTGAAGTTCAAATAGCATCTAAGTTGCTACTTAATTTTTAAATATCTATTATCTATGTTGAAAGAATGCATATTTAGTGAGAACTATATTAAAAGGTTGCCAAAGCTGTACATTTTTTTGTGAATACTTTTAAAGGGGTTGATGAACATCTCAGTAAAAATAGTACAATAAAATAAATAAATAAATAAATAAAGATGCTATTTATTTATTTATTTTTGCCAAGGTTAAACCTGCAGTGACATTTTACCTTGATACAGCTCCAGAGTTTTTTTGAACCTTATAACGATTCATGACTTTTTAGATCACTTTTCAAGACACTACATTACAAATTCCCTTTTTGTCCGTTGGCGCAAAAGTCTGACTTGTTAAATTAACAGCAAGTATTTATTTCCATAGTTCAAGAGCTTATTTGACGCCTGCATGCTGTAAAGACTTACTTGTGCTTCATCTCCACTGATAGATCCTTAGTCACTAAAAGGTTCCTGCATTTTCAGCGAGTACCAACACTTTCCCAGAATCCTTTTGGGGTTTAATAGAAAGTACATGATACTCAATTCAAATACTGGTACTTCGCTGAAAACGTCCTCAAATATCGTAAAGTTCCTGGTTCTTTTGGTAAATTCCTCTGGTGGAAAATATCAGTATTAATTACCAGTATTTACCTTTTGCTGGAGTGTTGCACTGACTCCAGTGCAGCCAGGTGAGCTGAGAGCAGTATACCTATAGTTTGGCTTTTTGGCCAAAAATAAAATGGTAGATGATGGAACTCTACAGCCAGACAGCACTGCTCCAGGTCTTTTAATAAAAGCTTCTCTCAAGTCGGGTCCTTTGGGATGAACTTAGACTTTACTGGAAATACATTTAACCTGCATAACAGAGACTATCTGGGGCAAGAAAGTGCTTTGAGGGCTGACCTGACTTTGGTTTGGAATAAAACTTAAGCTTTGTTCCAGTCAATAGCTAACACTCACCCTCTCCTTTTCCTTTGTGTCCCTTTCTCTTTCTTTTTTATCTCTTCACCTTTTTCTCTCTTCCTTCCTCTGTGTGTCTCTTCTACCTCCTGTCACATGCATACAGACTACAAAGACTCAGAACTTACTCACGATCCTTGGCAGACTTGGATCTATAAGCCGATGAACCAGTCTTGCCTTTCATCTTCATTGATTCATGAAAAAAAACAGTTGTTTGAGTTTTTCTGCGACAAGATTTTCTTTGTGTATTATAGGGTGATGGTTAAGATGCACATATAAATCTGAGAGAAGACGTGAATACGGGATGAAGGCAGAACAAGAGAGACTGAGTACAAAGGGGAAAATGTAGAGAAAATGTATTTTGTAAAGAGGTGAGGGGTGTCAGAGCGGCGAAAAAATGAAGAGAGACGCTGAGGTGAGATGAGGGGAACTCTGTATTGATGAGGAGAGCGGGTGGCGAAGCTGCTCTGTCAGTCTTGGCACATCGCTCCTCTCATTACAGTTTCACTCTCAGGCTTCAGCCCGCTCTATGCCTCTCCCCCACGGCTAGGCCTGGAGCAGGGATCCATCCAGTCCAGCCCTCCTGTCAACACGAGCCCAGCTCAGCAGCTCTGGCCCAGGCATCTGTCAGCCCACACAGTCCCCTGTCAGCTCCAGCCTAATGTCCAGTCCATATTGGCACAGCACAGCAGGGTAGAAAAGGAGTATAATATAGCAGAGCACAGCATCCATCAAGAAGCTGGGGGGTGAAACAGCATAGGACTGCAGCTTCGGCATCCATCACAGGCAGACCCCACGGAAATCCAACCCAGGATCTCTGAGGGGGCTGATAAATAACAGCAGCACCCGGCAAAACCCACCTAAAAAAAAAAAAAAAAAAAAAAAGCTTTTAAAAATGATTTTCGTTAACAAGCATGAGACAATATTTGCTTTTCTTTTTCCAAGGATTTTTATGTTAATAGTCTCTACTCTGCAGAGGCTTTTAAACTTGGAGTGGATTCTGCAGGTGATTACAAACATAGAGATGCTGTTTTGATTAAAAGGGAGACTTTGGCAAGTATTGAGATTAATAAAGTCACACTTGCTAAATAACACAGCTGAGACACTGCATCATTGTGGAGGCTGCAGCCAGGTAATGGGATGCATTTTCATTACAAATCACTCAAGCAGAGCTCTCTATTGC